>JAQIWH010001975.1:0-27439 GCA_034695005.1 Cryptops parisi
ATATAGTAAACTGTGCATACTATATATGTATGTAGTACAGTATGTTTATTTACAACAATAGAAAACAAACATGTGGTTCAGAGTTAAAAGCAATAGCAACATTGTACCTGGAAAAAAAAACAACTACTTTTCACGTGCCAATAGTTTCGAATTGATACGACATTGATTCCTCAAATATTTGATCGATTCAATAGTCACGATACTAAACTATGCACCAAATTTAAAGTCGCTACGATACACGGAACCTGGTTAAAAAATGGCATCTGTACAATTTAAAATATTGAAGTATTTTTATTTTGTATTTTATTTTCTGGTGTTTTTGACGCCAGGCTAAGTTAAATGAAAGCTTGTAATAAAGAAATAATGATTAATGATGAAAACATGGTAATTACTAGTTCCTTTTACTTTAAACGTACTTTTTCAAAAATTCAACGTAAAATCCTAATTTCAAACGCTTTTTGCAAGTTTACGTAACAAAATAAATAGTAGGAAAAAGAAACAACCATTTAGAGTCCATTACACTTTTAGTAAATAAAATTAATTCGTGGTTACCTAAGAATTGCATTACCATCGCTGAATCAATTTGCCGAGATTTTTGAACTTTTTTTCGCAAACTAGGCAATTTATATCAATTAAAGAAAATTGAAGTTAAGAAAGGTATTGTGAGAACCTCACGTTTAAGATGCCAAGTTGCGAGAACTTTGTGGTACCGAAACATTTTTATTTCTCCATAGTCATTGTACCCAAAAAAAAAATAAGTTTTCTCAAATGAGGACAAAGTTGTGGTGAAGTTGAGGGGCCATACAGGTCTTTTTTATATTTTGAAATGAGAGTTTAAAAAGTTGTTTTTTTTTCCTGCTTTATTTTTCTTCGGGAACTCATACATTCGGTATTACAACAATAACTTGTAAGGATTACAGGCAAAAAGAAAATCACACAAGCTATGTGTGTTTTTTCTTCCTATTCGGTTCTATTGAAGTGTAAGAAATTTTAATACGCTGGCCCTCAATTGTGTTATAGGTGATGAAGTGTTATGTATATATAAAAAGTGGCCCATTGCCCTAAAATGTAGAGAAGGCATTTTGCCTATTTTAATTTAGTTATACTTTTTTTGCTGTTTTCGGTATGCTACTTTTCATACATATCATTTTTGTTCACCTGTTAGGTCAGAACACATGCTCATTGAGAAACAACAACATTTGTTGTATACTTCTAACATGAAGTAATTACTATACTTTCAGTTCGATTTAACATTACAAGAGTGATATTTAAAAAATGTCCCAGCACACACACAAATGCTTGAAGTATACTATGTAAAATATAACTTGATGCTAAGAAACGTCCTTGTTTATGTTTTAAACATATATATTCGGTGTTTTAATTGATAGTTCGCATTTTTCCCGTTAAACATTTGTTAGCGATTTCCTTGGGAAAAGTTGGGCACAATGAATTTTTGAGCAGGAAATGTTCCAAGAAAAATGACAACTTGATTTCGAATGCAAATTAGTTGGTTTTCGCGTAAGAAAGAGGACCAGTGAAATGTTTACCTTCGTCACTTCCATCTTGACAATCTAACTTGCCATCGTGGATCAAAGAGGAATTAACGCATCTCGGGAGTCCCCTTCTGCAGTCAAATTCAGATGTGAGATCGCATTCTGAAAAATTAATTAAACAACATTAAATAAACATGTAATATTACTATAATTGAAGAGTTTTGGGCAATATAATGATGAGTCATATTTTTTTTAAATTATGAACCGTTTTCTGATGAGAAACTTTATAAAGTATCACACTGAGCAAACAATGCGATTCTCTATTACGCTGCTATTTTCAGGAAAATTCAGGAAGTGGTAAAGTAACAAGCTAGAAACAGTACTGAGGAACAGTTGGGTGTGAAAATGTCATTTTTGAAAGAAAAAGTGTGGGGAAGAACAGTTGGGTGTAAACTTTTTGTTAAAAAGTGTGGCGTATCACTATATTGCCCGGAGCTCTTCAGTTATTAAATAATTGCATCAGCATACTTTCATATTTTTTTAAATAAGAATACAATATTCTGTAGTTGCAATGCTAAAATGACACTATATAAAGTCACTCTTTACTCCATCTTTTTCTTTATCTCTTTGTCCGTGGAAGAACGTTTCCATGACAACAAGTAAAAACGCACTTAGCACACGAGGAAACTATAACAACGTGAATGCAAACATAGAAAACAATATCTTCACGTGTTATAGCACGGGTTACCTACCTAGTCATCTAATGAAATAAATTTTAAAAACCAAAACATAGAAAAATGTCTTAAGCGGGTTCCATTACAAAAAAATAGAAGTATATGAAATATAATCTCACTTCTGCTTTGCATCAATATTTTTAAAATCTACAAATACAATCTAAAATTTTCACAAAGTTGGAATATTTCACTTAAAAAAATATGGTTGATGTTTAAAGATAAAAAAAGTACATTAAAAATGCTTTTTAATCACACACTTTATATACTGACATATAACGTCCGCCATATTAGTTTTTCATTGATTCCATATAGCCAGTGGCACTCGTGAGACTAAGACAAATCCATGGACACCTCATTCATCAAAATTGGCCGAGCTATATAGCTTGTAGGAGGGTCTAACTAAAGAATATTGAATGTATAGCGTGTAACGTCTGCCGTATTGGTTTTTCATTGACGCCATATAGCCAGTGTCACTCGATAGACTAAGACAAATCCATACACACCTTATTCATCAATATTTGAGTCGACTTGTTTTTGTATGTGAAAACTCACAACTTACTCACAAGTGAAGCTAATATTATAATTTTTAAGAAATTATGGGAAATAAACTAGTTTTACTTCTTAAGAAAAAAAACTTTTTAGGCGGGTTCAGTTTTTATTTGGTAACATGATTGTTTCTTTATCAATAATTATATATGCTATAAAATTATAGAATATAAAATTATGTTACCTGTTTGTTTCCCTGTTTATTTTGTGTGAATTTATTCTATTACGGATTGCAATAAAGAAATACATAAAATAAATAAATAACTAAATAAATACAATATAAATATTTTACAATATCTGTAACGAGACATTTTGCAATCACAAAATTTGTACGTTCTAAACGGGAAACACCCAAAACGGAAAACATATTAAACGGGTAAACATTTTAAGTGGGTTTTATGTTTGTTTTTTTAAGTCGCGTTATATTTTTCTCTAATTCGTATGAACGCATTTATATCATATCATATAAAAAGCACTTATTTTGTCAAATTACACATAAACATAATATTTATACATATTAATTATTGAGTAACAAAGTTTTCCAAAACGATTATAAACGAACCAATTTTTTTGCCAAATATTACAGGGCAAAAAACTTCATTCATTATTTGAAAAACGTAAAATCACTATCATTTCTAAAACGCTATTCAGGATCACTTTTTTGTTTTATGTATACAAAAAAAACAAACTGTAATGTGAATATTGCGTGCCAAAAGCGGCCATTTCCATTCGCACACACAGAACAACATATACACAAAAAAAAAAGTCTAATATCCTTATAGTGTCAAATGAAAAGATTGACCCGCTATTACATTACGTCTATTTTATCCTAGGCGTTATTAGTTTTCCAACATGTTATGAATCCGTGACAACTTAAAAGCGGAACTATTGACAATAAAGAAGAAGAAGAAAAAACCTGAAATCGAAATATATAGGAATGCTGGTGGCGGAAGTGACCCATAGGTATCGTAGACTTTCATGACCCTTCGACATTAAAATCGGATGTCTGGCAAGTCTCCTTTGAAAATTGCCTCCAGTCATTGGCTACTGCAAGATTTTTGTGGAACTACTACTTCAACATATAAGATTAGTGAAGTTTGTCGCCAACGGTGAAAGGTACCCTCTTAAGTCGTTGGATTAGTAGTGTTATATGGCTACGAAATTTTGGTGGATCGATTGGGACGACGACGAGAGAGAGAGAGAGAGAGAGAGCACCTTTTGTTGCATCAATTACAACAGCTAAAGTGTTGGACGTGAAGTTCATCGAGTTAATCAAAAATTCAATGCGCGTGCTGCCAAAGAATAAGTTAACTTAGCGCGGCGTGGCCCCTTGAAGAAGTAATGAATTTACACGTCGTGGTTTACTGTAGGTCACTGTGCTAGTGTGAACTTCACCATTAAGATCGATGAAGTATAACTTTGTTTATCCGATATATTATTTTTGTTGTTGTTGTTGTTATTATTATTTTATTTGGTTTATATATGTATAGACGCGTTCCTATAAACACGTCATGGTTTAAAATCATTTTTAAGAATTTAAAGAAAAGAAAATCTTTACAGTTTGTACATTAACAATATGTACGTTCTAAAATCAGGTTTTACATATAAGATACAGTATATGCAAAACCCAAAATCAAAAACCCGATTTCAGTTGAAACCCGACCTCATTAGTCAAAAACCGATTAACCTTAACCACGAAGGTTAGGTTAGTAGTTAATGCGGCCCAAGACCGCCAAACGCTCAAATTGCTAGTTCTAAAATTGATCGGTTTAATTCTACTTTTGACTAGCATAAACTGAGTTTTAACTTGGGTTTTGCCGGTAACACATTATGCAGTCCAAAAATCCAAAGAATCGCGTTATAATGAGGATTTAGCATAACGTTCGTCTCGTTATAACCAGAATAGCAATGATAGTTGATAATTACTATCCCAATAAAAACATGTGTGTTTTCTTTTCGGATGTTTTGTTTTTGTTATTATCATGCCGAGATGTTTGCACGAACGTACTAAATGTCAAAATCGCGTTAAACGAGGAATAATTTCAAATTAACCATTGGGCAAGTTACAATTTTTTCGAGGACGTATTTTTTTTTAGCAGTCTCTAAAAAAGAACGCGTTATAACCAGAATTTTTAAAACGTAATTTCGCGTTATAACGAGGATTTTTATTGGTCTGTTTATAATGAGGATTTCAGCGATACTTAAAAAAACTAATAAAACTTTCAAGATAAATTTTAAAAATAAAATTTTAAAAATGAGCAAAATTTTAAAGGTAAATTTATTGTAAATATATTTTTCATATCAGCACGTAATATACATTTCCCCGCCCCCCAGTTGTTAATAGAAACTTGATATTGTACATTATTGTGTAAAAATTATGAAAGGAATCGTGACAATCCCCCTTCAATTCCGACAATTAATTCACTTTGTCGTGACAATTTTATTTTTAAATAGTAAACCACCATACACCACCGAAACCGAATAACAGAAAATCAATCGATATCGCGCACATTTGAAATATCGTCAAAATTTACATATATCTCAATGCATATGTGTCAATGCTTGTATCGTATAAAATGGAATCACATTTGACATGCAACATGTACATATACACACATCTACAACACCCCCAAAATCGATCAAAGTTGTCATCATTGAGTGAAATATTACAATATTTGGTTGGACATTTTATAGTCGAAAACTATCGATCATTTCGAGATTTCCAATTTATTTCCTATTTTTCGAACAATCGCCGTTTATACCTTTGCGTTTTACTATTTCGTTCGAACTAATTAAACGTGTTAATCATTAATGAACATAATCTGCGAACCAGTGATGACGCTGATGATAACACAATAGAAAGCGAAAATTTTCGGTAAATCTTTATGAATATTGCATTGGCAGATGTGTTTTGTTTGGCAATCAGAAAATGCGATAAAAGATCGCTGGCGGGTACGATGCAATTAGCAAAATTATCCATTGTTCGTATCTCGGAAAACTTATTAATTACGCACCTTTGATTGCGAACAAATCTGATACGGCACTCTTTTGTGTTGAAATCTCCACTTTTATTATTATTATTGTTGTTATCTAAAATGGAAAAATGCATTTTCGCCAAACGAATGTTTAAACAATTATAAATTCCTTTTGCGAGATTGCATTTTGTTATGCGCAGAAAAATAAAAATGGGTAACCAACTCATTAAATATTAGTTGTTTGGGAATAATAATCGGATGAACGCATTACTATGCAACCTAATTAACCATCATCATCCCATTCTCAGCAATGAATGGGTTGTTGTTGTAGTTTTGGAATAAGTCGCGGATAGGAGTTGTATTATCCCAATGCGATATAATACTCTCCGTAGGCCTACATAAACTTGCCATGTGAAACAACGTTTACCTCACAACACAGGTAAAATGGCTGCAGGTGTGTAAACTTTTCCTCACGCTCGTGGTCAGGTAAACTTCCGTGTTGCCGCACCTTGGAATGTTAACTGTGTTGTGGCCTTGTTTCTTGTTATTCCGTTGTTTTTTTTCTTCCTTTTCTTTTATCTGTTTCTCTTTCTCACTATTTTTTTTCTCTCTTAATGTTTAGCTACTACCCACGTCAAAGACCTAGGCTAACATCAGCTCCTCTTTTTCAAAATAACTATATATCAGGTTAAACAACGAAACCAATGTTCTGAAGAATCGCGTTAAAGTGAAAAACGAAAAAGCGTTAACCGAGAATATTGAGAACAGTTATTGAAATTATATTGTGCTTATTAAGTAAGAAAGTTTTATTCGCAATATGGACAAAAAAATCAAAAAGTTGCCTAACACCCGCAATTTTTTGGTGAGGCAATTCGAGCAACTGTGAGCAATTGTGGATAAATGTGAGGTCAGCTTCTTGCCAACCAGTTTTCATCGGTTGGGCAAGAAACTGACAGTTGTTCAACAAATTGCTCGTGTTACCATATCAAAACTTACGTGTGTCAAAAGGACCTTAAAGTGGTAGATGCAATTCTTCATAAGCAGAAATCGCGTTAATCGAGGAATAGAAAAACAGGGAACACTCAAAATGATAATATTTTAACTGTACACGGTGAATAAAAAATATCTTACCACTTATTTCGAACATATACTAATTCCATATAAGTGGTAATATATTTTAGACTCACCCCGTAGCTTATTATAAGAATTACGGATCATCAATAAAAACTGTTACATTCATAAATAGGTTTCAAACCAATATATGAACGCATAAAACCTACTTTCATAAGTTGGATGCAAATGAAATTTCTTTAATCCGGAAAACTATAAAAAAATTATGCCGAATTACGAAGATCTAAGAACTAAATATTCTTTTACTTCATAATATAAGTTGAAAACTAGCATGCTAGTACCGTACATGTTCTTTTCTATTTCAAGACTGTTTATATGAGTACACGAGATTCCGAATTACTGGAATTTTCCCGGATAATAAAGGTTTTCATAATTATCAATTTTTATAAATATCAATAATAATTACCCAGATCTGTGCGTATATATGTATGCGTGAAAGTGGACGCCCATCGATAATAAAATGCTATACTATAGAAATATAACATTCACGGTACATATTTTATACAACATTGTCGATATTATATCGTATATGAAGTATAAGTTACATCTATCACATTTGTTATATCAAGATAACTTGGCAATAATCATATATTTTTCAGCTGTAAGTAGTTACAACGATGAGTAAATCGGTACAAAATATGTAAATAGATACACAATGTCAGTCCCTAAAAATCGTAAGATCTGATTATGATCAAGTACATTACGTACTACAAAGCAATTTAATAAGACGTTACTGATGATAACAGTGAAAGCGTTATACTTTGTTATTATTAAATGATAATAATATTTGTAACCCAATTTTAAAATTATTTTTATTTTTCTTTGCCTCAAAAGGATTTCGACCTTTTTGACCTGTTGGGGACAATGACTTGAATAATCAACGAGAAGAAGAAAAAAAAAAGTTGGATGTAAAATTAAAATTCAACCAAATTTTTCATATGAACTAATAATGTGTTTAATTTGGCAAAGTTCTATTACGATGTTAATCAACGAGCTTTGCTTTATTTATGTTTGCTTAAGAAATTTGTGGTTGTCTTTGTTCATTCGTGGAATTGACCAGTTGAATAATAATTTTCTCTTGCACTAACAATACAAAGTTTGCAATTCGGAAACTGAAAAATCTTATTAGAAAATCTTATTAGTGAATCACATCATTGTAATCATTAAAATTTATGACTAACTCAAAGAAAGTTCGTTGTTTGTCTTGTCGGCAATTGGTGAATCTTTGTTGGTCAGTGTCTTTGGAATAATAAGTTACTAGCATTTAAATATTTATCGAATATTAACATTTATGAATGACTTATGTCGGTATTCGTCTTTGGCATTTCCTCTATGTACACAAACAGAATAGAAAGTTTCCATCAAATAACCGTTAATACGGTAGTTCTAGAAATGTTTCTCATCTTAAGACTTCAGAAAACTAACATTTATGGATGATTTGTATGTAATTATGTCGGAATTCGTTTTAGGCATTTTCTCCATGTACAAACATAATAGAAAATTTCCATCAAATAACTTAACTGTCTAGAAATGTCTCCCATCTTAAGACTTCAGAAAACAAACAATTTTCGAATATAAGATGTCACTAATTTCATAACAAACAGAGTGTTCCTAAAAAGTTAAAATCAAATTTTAACCACAAGATGCTGCGCACCAAAACAAAGCAAATAATTCATATAAACATGAGTCCGGAAATGCATATTAATTTGTATACCTGAGGTCTGTGCAATTACGTGCTTACTGTAAGTGCTTTCCTGTCTTATCTCGAAAGGAAAGCACTTACAGACTCATGTTTATATGGACTTTTTGCTTTGTTTTGACGCATAGCATGTGTGGTTAAAATTTGACTTGACCTTTAGGAACACCCTGAATTTATTGATAATCTAATATCACTTCTATAAAAACCAATGTTCAATTCGAAGCTTGCACATTAGAATTACCAACCATCAGTCGACTAACTCGCATAGTCAAATCTTGCAAATGCGCAATGACTATACAGTCGTATAATATAGACTTATAGAGAATCGCATATATGGATATTCCTTTCACGAATAAAAATTCATGAAGGATTTGCTGTACAAGCAAACAGTTAAATCAAGTGCAATACAGTATATTTCATAAGTATGGTGAGTTGAATATGATTAGTACTTTTTGTGTATAGTATTATTATTATTATTGTAGTAGTGAAGATATACAGGTATATATCATTTATTATACAGTGAGATGTGTAATATGATAGTGTACCTTCATCTGAATGATCAGGACAGTCGGGGACTCCATCTCGTATCCTCGATAATGGAATGCATAAAGATGGCATTGTCCGACAAGGAAATTCATTTTCTGGATTGCAACTGGACGATCCATTTGTTTCTGAAATAAAAATATAAAAATTAGGTATAAAAAAATATGAATATAAAAAATGTTTTAAATATAAAATGTAAAAATGTTGAATTACAATGAAAACAAGCTACGATAAAATATAGCAACACCCTGAATAAAGATATTCAGGGTGTTATTGAAAGGTCTAGTCAAATTATAACCACTGATGATACGCATCAAAACAAAGCAAAATGTTCGTATAAACATGAATCCGGAAATGGATACTCGTCCACATACCTACAGCGGTTATGAGACACATAGAGTAGGTCTATGAAATTACGTAACTTCACCCTGTGTAATCTCGGAAGTCGGAAGAGAAACATTTTCGGACCCATGTTTATGGTTAAAATTTGACTATTCCTTGATAATAATACAATAGGTTTCATAACTAATACCATTTTTGTATTAAAAAAATTGGGTGTTTACATGACATATAATTTTTTACAATTAATCAGTAACTCTGTATATAAACATCTCACATTTCCGTACATTTCCAACTTTGACCATTTTTGTCCTAAGTCTCGTTTTATGTATAATAAATTATCATAAATTTTCCCCAAAACTGAGTATACGAGGTCAAAACATTTGTCATAATCATGTTTAATGCGCATTTTCAGAAATGTTATTTTCATTTGACCTTACTTAACATAGCTCTATGTATGTACTTCTTTTGTACTCTCAACGCCTCCTTACCCTTTCATTTTAAAAAATTATGCTAAAAATGAACTCTCACAAAATCAGTACCGTTAAAGAAAAACATTTTCATGGAAAATTATATACACCGAGATTATCCAAAATAATGAAAAGCTAAATCATCGTAATGTAAACCGTACAAAACAAATTGTTGTAAACAAACAAAAGAGACAAATCATTGCGTCAACTTTTAACTTTTTCAATTATGTTGAAGTTAATAACTATACTTGATAATAGAATGCTTTACACTCTATTTTGTAAACTATACTAAATGACACAATAATATTACGTATTTTTAATAATTTAGGCTGTTTCGTAAACTGTAAGAAATAACACATTATAAAATAATATAAAATTATACTTGAGCCGTGACCTTTACAGTTAACTTTGTTGTTTAAACTTAACAGACTTTACATACAACTGAATTATGAATCAAATGTCACGAATGTCAAAAGTGTGACAACGAAAGTGACATTTTTTTGCATGCTACTATTTACAGTATATAAAAAAATAAAACTGTGGTTTCGCTTCATTTGTAGAATATTCATGTCACACAAATCAGGTTTTGTAATGAATTTGAAGCATGAAAAATAGTCCAAAGTATATATAAAAAATGTATCTAGTATGTTAGTTAAGCATCATAAATTAAAAAGTAGTTTTTAATACAGTGAGAACGAGTCAAGGAAATCGGGAGAAGTTCGGTTAATGGGAAAATCAAAGGTATATTCATTTTGCTACGATTCGCATGAATGAATGGGATTCTGGGAGATATGTTTCCTTGACAGGTAAATTGCCTTCAACCAGAACAAGGTACACACAAAAGTGATGTTTGAAAACAATAATTAAATAATTAGTTAAGACGATTAATCACCGATGTCAAGTTTCACGTTGGTATGCAAAACATGTGTTAAGGCCATCTGACACATGCAATTTTTTGGTGGTCGAGCAATTTGTGGACAATTGTGACGTCAACTTTTTTGCCAACCAGTTTTTTTTGGTTGGGAAAGAAGTTGATATCACAGTAGTTCATTAAAATTGTTCGACTTGACACTTCAAAATATGTGTGAGACAGAAGGCTTTATGTTAGAAAAAAATATTTTGTTTTATTATTAAAAAATCGCGTTAACCGAGGATTATTTTATTTTTATTTTTTATCCCACTAAAACAAACAAACGGTTACATAAAATATATATATGCTGTATACAAAAATAGAAATTGTAGAGTTGTAGAAATTATCCTATAGTACAAATATTCGCGTTAATCGAGGATTACTTGCATTAACTTTAGATACTTTTTCGCGTTAACCACAAAAAGTTGTAGAAAATCGCGTTAACCGAGAATTATCCATCATCTGTAGTTTTCATTAAATCAATTTTATTAATAATAGAATCCTATTCGTGGCATAGTGAAAATAAAAACGCATTAAGGAGTAAATTCGCGTTAACCGGGGATTATTCAACTTTTTTAGTTTAGTCTCCAATTAAACCAATATAATGAAAAGAAATTATTTAAATCAATATTAAAAAAACTAGTATTCAATAGTAATTTTTTACGGTCAGCCACCAGCCTGTAGTCAGCCCGAATCAGCGAAATTTGAAATTATAAACAAATTAACAACATTAACAATAGTTTCTATACAACTGTCCATTTAGATTGACAACTGGATGGTAGAAAAACACTCACACCTTATAATTAACACCTCTAAAAAATTTGATAACAAAAAGGTATAATGGATACCTTAATTATTATAACAGTTAATCGAGCATGAAAACAAAACGTTTATTTATCTTTGCACTATTTCACGTAACGTTTTAATCAAATATTTAATTAATCGGCAATTAGCAGATTGTATGCACAGTGTGACAGGTAGCAAACACTGACAAAAGTCAACTTTGCAAGACAAGAGTATCAAAAAAAAAGGGTGAAACAAGTACACATTAAAAATGCTTTTTAAGCATACTCTTTATATATTGTTCATATACAGATATACTATATGATGTAGCCTACATACATGATGCAAAGAATCCGTTTTAAATTTCTGCATGTTTCGCTTTATGCGAATAAAAATTTATGCAATCTTTGAGTGATTCGATATTCAATTTATGCGTATTTTGAGTAATTTTATTTTTTAATTTCTGCACGTTTCGATTTATGCAAATTTTGAATTATGAGAATTTCGATTTATGCGATCGTTGAATAATTTGATATTTTGTTTATGCGTGTTTTGAGTACTGTAATTCCATTTTTTGGTTTCTGCAATTTTTTATTTATTAATGTATTTATATACCCCGGTATGCGAATTTTTTAACATTGGACATATGCAATTTTTTATTTATGCATACGCGGTTCTCGTTTTATGCGTTTTATGGTACATTGGACTATATTCTCATAAACGATTCTAGATGGCAGTATACCTTCAATATCAGCTTGTTCACTCACAAACTCACAATTCACTCACAAACTCACAATTCACTCAATAGTGACGCTAATATAAAGCGTGTAAAAGATGAGAGAGGTGAATGATGCGTGTACGGTATACTTTATCGTCATGGTATAGTTTATCATTATGATATAGTTTATCATCATTATCACGATACGAAAATTAAAATCACCCACGATGAAATTAAAGGGTTACAACGTTTTGCCAAGTGCAAAAATTAAGCACGCTACAGCCTTATCAGCAAGACGTCAAAAACTTAATATTTTTATTTATTTATAGTAACAAGAAGAAGAAGACGTAAGTACTGCACACTGTATATCAACTAAGAAGTAGAAGAAGAAAATTTCCGTATTGTGTGCCATGACTCGAGACCCATAAGATGGCCGTAAGAATCATTCCCTTTGTGATAGCCCTGTAATTTTCCCATTGGAAATCCACAAATGGAAGTAGTAAGTCCATGGTGCTGCTTCTGATATTCTTAGCGCTCTTTTGCACGAGCTGCTTCATTTCCTTGTTTGCTTGCACCACAGCCTTTGCAACGCTCTTTCTGGCATTACCGTAGTAGTAGTACTTACGCTTAGTACCTGTTGTACTGAGTGAGTGTGTTCTAATCTATACTACTTTTAGTAGTAGTAGCACTAGGAGAAGCCGCGTGCGGCCAGGATGTCAATGAACTCGGGCCGGATTTCAACTGGCTTTTCCCTAGGGGCAAGCAAAGGCCTTTTGGCCAAAGAAACGGCCATGTCCTCCTCCTCGAAAGTGCTCAGAGCACACTGTACAAGATGAAGTGGAGATGTAAAGAAGAGGGTGGAGAGTGAGGAATAAATTGCGTGGAGATAGAATAGTTTTTTGTAGGGTGAAGTGCTTATTGAAAAATTAGGACTGGTTGTGTTGCTAAGAAGTAGACGCATTTTGTGGAGATGGTTATCGATTTTAAATATATATACACGCTGGATGATTGTACGAATAATTAAAAATCAAGAATATATATGTAGTTATAAATATATGCTTATATTTATAGTGGTGTAATTTAAATTTAATGGTATAACCTAGATTAAAGTTTATTTATTATATATCTTGATTTTTATGCGAGATAGTACACTTATCGCTTTTTTTTTCTGGATCACTGGATTTTTCAGTATAAAGTTTTCTTACGTGAAAATATTGAAAATTTTAAAAAACAAATGTAATAGTTAGAATTTAATTTATTCGGTCCACATAAAACCACGTAAAAAAAAAACAAATGCATCGTTTTTATAGTTTTTATATCATTTTCATTTATGAGTGAGTTTGTGAGTAATCAGGCTAGAAATTGAACGTATACTGCCATCTACAGTCGTTTATGGGAATATACTGTATAGTTCAATGTACCAAAAAACGCATATACAGCCGCATAAGTCCTTCGCATAAATCAAAAATTGTATAAGTCCAATGTGAAAAAAAAATCGCATACTTGTATGTAAATAAATAAATGAATCGAAAATTGCAGAAATCGAAAATGGAATTACTCAAAAACTCGCATAAATCAAATATCGAATTACTCAACGATCGCATAAATTTAACTTTGCATAAATCAAACTTCACATACATCGAAGACGTGAAGAAATTAAAAATAGAAATACGCATAAATTGAATACCAAATTACTCAAAGATTGCATAAATTTTAAGTCGCATAAATCGAAACATGCAAAAATGTCTTTGCAATGTCTTGCTATTAATCCTTTGGATTGTGTTAAGATAAATAAAATAAAATAAAATAAAATTCAAAAAATAGATTCGTTGCATGCATTATGTATGTGCCGTACATACAGTATACTTGTATATGACAGTTTATAAAGTATATGCTTTAAAAGCATTTTTAATGTACTTGTACAGAATCTCCAAAATAGTATACATAAACTACAATTTCGTTCTCCACTACATAAAATCGTCTACAGTATAAAAGTTTTCATAAGTAAATATGCATTTATTATTAAATATGTAATGATTATGCAATATGTTTACTGATTTAAGATTTGATATTCTTGATATGAATGTTGATATACTTGAACAATAATATTGTAAAACTTAAATAATAATAATAATAATAATAATAATAATAATAATAATAATAATAAGAATAATAATAATAATAATGATAATAATAATACTGCATAACTTTGAATACAATATTGGTATACTTGATATGAGTATTGATATACTTGATATGCGTATTGATATACTCGATATATACTTGACATACATAATAAATATATACACCCGAGACAATACGCATGGAAACTTCAATGTATCCTGGTTTATTCACGGATCAGTTTTCTTTAAACGCGGATTTGATGAATGCGTTTTAAACAATACGGTTGAAAAATTCGATTCGATTTATGCGATTTTTGTTACATTAACCTTACGCGGTTCTCACGTTGTGAGATTTTTGGTACATTGGACTATACAGTATATTATATTCTCATAAAGATCTGTAGATGGCAGTATACGTTCAATTCCCAGCTCACTCACAAACTCACAAATGAAGCTAATATTAAAGCATATAAAAAATAGCATACGGTAACTGTATAAACTATATTTATTTGTTTAAATTATTTATTTGAATTAATTTCGTACTGCAAAAAGTTGTCATTTGGTAATGTTTTTAATGTCATTTAGGAAAATTGGTATTTGTATTAAAGTTTAAAACAAATCTTAAAAACAATATTTGTACTCTGCAAACTTCAAATAATGTTTTCGGATAACACAATTGTATTTCATTTGCCACCAGGTTAACAATTTTGCCCTACATCTGTCAATAGAGTGCATATTTTCGTTGAAAGATGTGTTATCTTAAGCGTGTACTCGGTGGGTTTGCGCTTCTGACCTCAAATGTCCCCCTGGGTAGGTGGAAACAGGATTCACTTCTGCAATTCCACAGATGACAGAATTATAGCCGGGTGATGAAAAGTTTATTATGTCTGGTTCTCTTAATCCTCTACTTTCACTATACAAAAATTTCAACTCCCCCTAAAGTTTTAGCCTGAAGGTGAAAAAATACTTAT
Source organism: Cryptops parisi (assembly GCA_034695005.1). Lineage (NCBI taxonomy): Eukaryota > Metazoa > Arthropoda > Chilopoda > Scolopendromorpha > Cryptopidae > Cryptops > Cryptops parisi. The sequence continues at coordinate 15,436 of JAQIWH010001975.1, forward strand.
AATACAGAGTTCACCTGAATACACACAGTCTCGAGTGTTTATTTTTTTTTTAGACAAGGATTAAATTAAGATATTTTTTTATGATGTAAAAATTTATTGTGTTAAGCGAGGAATAGGAGGGTTGGTTGTATACTGTATATGCACTGTGTATACTCTGTAATAGGCAAGTTTAGTGTAAACGCTATTTGGTGTTGTTTGAAGAAAAAAATTGCATGAAAACAGAAAAATCAATAAAAATTTATCATCGTTCGTAAATTCGTGTAAAAAACGAGGATTGTGTATTTTCTATATTTCTGTACGATTAAACAGATATGTAAACATATACGATTTAATAACGAGGATATCTTATTTGAAAAATATTCAAAAAAAATAGCAACCGTGTTACATAACTAAAACAGCATTATCGAATAAGCGTTAAACGAGGATTGACGTTATTTAGCTTCATACACATAGATTTATAAAAATGTAATGTTATAGCGAGGCTATCCGCATTAATTGAAGATTGCTATAATATAACAGCGTCAAGGCTTTTCATTTGACACACAATTTTAGGTATGGCAACTCGAGCAATTTATGGACAACTGTGACGTCAGCTTATTGCCAATCAGTTTTTATTAATTGGAGATGAAGCTGATGTCATGGTTGTCAACAAATTACCCGAGTTGCCATATCAGAAAATTGCGTGTATCAGGAAGTCTTTATAGTGAAAATTTTTTTACATCAATCCGCGTTGAACGAGAATTGTTGTTTTTCATGAAGATTTTCTTGATTTTGATAAAATTTGGCTATACACCAAAAAATATTAACACTTTTTATTTAATTTATTTTATTTATTATTTATTTACGAAAATTTTGTACCCTTTACAAAAAAAAAAAACAACCTTAAATTTCAATAAGTCGTTATCGTTACTAATTCTCTGACTTTGGTAAGGTTACATCATTAAGTTGTAATAGGTAAACGAGAGATTACACTTCACTTACAGGTGAAGTAAGTGTTTTCATTTCACTACGTTCTTTTGTTATTAGTACAAAATAATTGCCATATTTAATCCGTACCATTTTTTTTACGGTTTTCATTCTAATGCCATTTTAAAACTTGCTTTCAGCAGCAAATTTGAAGAACAAAGAAAACGGAGCAAAAACTATGAGCGATTTAGCCTTAGCTTTTAATTGTCGTGAACTTAGCCTTTTAAAAAAACAAGAACATTTTTCCGGAGCATCATCCTTTTAAATGGTGCTTCCTTTCCTTTAAGACAAAACATAATAAAACATTTAACCTTATAAATTAACAGCTTCAAAAAGAACCTCCGTAGTTTGAAATGGAAAATGTTTCAAATTGAGCATCCATGAATCGGAAAATATAAGTGGAAATAATTTATCTAGAAAAATCTGAAATTCAATGTTATTAGTTTGAAATATGATCGTAAATTATTTTTAAAAATGTAAGTTTAACGTTAATCCTCGTTTTACGCGAATTCTGTGTTTTCCATGTTATAACACGGTGTTTTATTTATTTAAAAAATGTTTTTAAATTTTTTTATTCTTATTATACTCATTATATTCTAGTTCCAAATTATTTTTAAATAATTCTTAAATCCTCGCTATAACGCGATTATTTTTTTTATAATAAAAAGTGTTCACTATGAAATTCCAACATTTTCATTCAGTTAAACAGAAAATGTTAGGGTTTCATGATAGACACTCTGTATAATTCACATTGAGCTATTTAAATAGAACTATGACAACGAACTATTATACAAAAATAGGATTACTAAAATTTTGATTCACACTCTAAATCTTTTAAAATATATTCCTCGCTCAACGCGATTTAACAAGTTTAAAAAACACCGTGCTGAACAAAAATGACTTTCAATGTCACCATCAAAAAATTTTTGGTTTAACTTGATAAATAAAAATTAGATCAAATAACAAAGCTATCAACTCGTGGATTAATCCGTCAGAATTTTGCATGACACGTCGACCATGACAGAAAAAAAACACAAATAAATAAAAAGAGAATGGAAATGAAACCGGGTCTAGGTGTATGTATAATTCTTGCCACATAAACGCTTTTCATCTCTCACAATGACAAAGATTAAACAAAAGTTTCCAACACCATAATACTACTTATCTGCATGTGTCTTAGGTCATGAGTGCAAGGTTAACAAGCTGTGAAAATTGCAATGCAGTAAGTAACTCGTATCCTTTTACTAACATGCATGAGGGATTATTATTATTATTATTATGCAATTGACAAATGCAACATTGTTCCCATAAGCCAACGCATGTGTAAGTTAAACGCAGGTGTACACTTATTTTGTAAATAATTCAACATGATAATTAAAAATGGAAATTTTGTATTTTTCATAACCTGGGTTTATCAATATAATAATACAAATAGTACTTAACGAGATCACACCTGCAAGGTTAAGGGTGTTGAGCGGGGTTCCACAAGACTCTTCTCTCGGCCCACTGTTGTTTATACTCTTTATAAACGACTTCCCATTAGTTGGTACAAGTATAGTGATGTATGTGAATGATATTGTTCTGATAGCGAATGATCAATTTTTAAGATCTTAGTATCGGTATTTCTTATTGAAGAGTTTTATAACTTCAATTCAAACATCTTTATTTATTGAAGAACTTCGATTTTTAATTAAACATGTTTCGAGGCTTATCTTCATTTCACCTCAAAAAGATTTTTTAAGATACAGTGTATAGCTTATAAACTTTTGACAAAAATATTTACTACGTGTTGACGAGGTCATTTTGCTATGTTCATGTTAGTATTGAATGTGGTAGACTTGTTTAACGATGGTTAGGTGAAGCATGTACTTCTTATCGTTAATCAAATACATATATGCTAAGAGCTTAATTATATCCGAGATTATGAACCGCAACGTAGTTAAAATTAAAAAATCGTAATAAAAAATAAAATATTGTTAATCGAAAAATATGTATGAGAGATATATTTAAATCAAAATTTTGTTGATCAAATGTATATAAAATAAATATTAAAGACGAGTAAATTGTTTCATAATGGTGAATCAAAATTTCATTAAAATCGAAGTAACGTTAATCAAAGTTATACTTACAATTTTTTTTACGTAAATTGTAATATCGTAAACCGGGACACCCTATTTAATTTCGTTTTTTTTTCAAATTTCTAAAAATTTATTTTTAATGAATTTTAGAAAAAAATCCAATTTGCAACAAAAATACTTTAACCCAAAAAATATCATCCTGCCTTGAGCCATATCACGAATAAGATTTTCGTTCTACATGTTGTTGAAGTAGGCTAATAAAAATTAGAGTTTCAACTATGACAGACCTCATTTTGCACACAGTGTCACAAAAATTGAAATTAATACGTTAACACTTCACACGTTATTGCTCTCATTTCTATAAAAATAGTAAAATCCACGGTTCCGTTCACATTTCATTTTTGTCGAAACATGTTTCGAACGAATTCCAGAAAGAACTATTCGAGACCATTAATTGACCTCATCTTCTTTAAACTTGGATTTTTTATTTTATCTTTTTGGTCAAACATGCTTACAGTTCACAACATGGGTACAAATTACTAGTACTAGTACTTTGTGATTTTAGGTCAGCCTGCCCCCAAAAAAATGGGTCAAAGATTTGTTTCTGGAAAGTAACATTAAAACATTATCATCCTACGATCTTTTTTTTTTTGACATTCCTAAACTGTACAATGTGTATATACACAGTAATAATTGCGTACAATACATTATTTCTTCTCTTAAAATTGTTGATAACTATTATCAAAGGTTCATTTCTTTTACTGAATCCGTGCAATTTCCGTGAAATGTAAAGTAAATAAAGCTGCTGCTGTTGTTGTTGTTGTTTGAAAGATTCCAAACAAGAATTAAGAAGATGATTCAACAAGGAAGAAAACTCTTTATCTCTTCTTCCACTTTTACCAACAACGCTACCTGGCATTTCCGGGTTAAAAAGGTCAGCGAAGTGCAAAGTTGAGACGATGAAAATGAACTATGGACTTATTGTCAGTTCGAGTACATTACCAAGTTTCTCCTTTTAGAAACGTGTGGAATTTGCCTTATTTTTCTGTAGAGTATATTATGTTTGAACTTTAACATTGGTTTTCAATAGGAAATGAAAGCGCTCAGTATACTGATGAAATTCCAAGTTGCAAAGTGACTAATGATCACGTTGAGACATAGTTTTGAACAATGGCGTTTTCATTGTTAGTGTTGTTACCGGCTGCAAGGTAACCCTTTCGAACAATGATCTCGTGATGCCAAACACAGCTTCAAACAACATTTTAAACAATGTTTATCACGATTGTTAATTGTTGTTACCATTGTTTGAAAACCATGTTTGGCAACACGTGCTCTTAATAACAAGTGTTTTATAAATAGTATAATATATAGAAATATATTCTCTATTATAGTATAATTATAGTATAATATGTATAGAAATATATTGGTAAAGTATAATATATAGAGTGTCTGAAAAATATCTTTACAACTTTAATACTAAAGTACATATGTATAAATAATTTTAGAACACCCTATATAACTAGTATACATATAACTGGTATTGGAGAAAAACACTGAAATAATAATTAAAATTAATGTTAACTATAGAAAATAACAAAAATTGCTTAATTTTTAGAACGCTATGAAGTTATTACACGTTTATTTAAACATATACAGGGTGCTTCAAAAACTATGTTTGGCGACAAGTGATCATTATTGAAATAAATACATTGTTCAAGTACGGCAATAATAACATATAGAATGTATCACCATGGCTAATAATATACTATTATTAGTATATTATTAGTATACTTTAATACTAAAATACATGTGTGAAGATACTTCTTTAAACACACTGTACATTACATGTATGAAGATAATTATGAAAATAATAACTTTGAATAAACTGTAAGCCTAAAACAAAACAAAATTGCTTAATTTTTAATATTTTTTTTAGTGTGTATACGTTCATTAAAAAATATACAGGGCGTCTCAAAAATCAACTACGCACTGAATTGACTGAAATTAGAAATTCACTGTCACTAAATTTTATGCCTTGTAACTCTTCTGAACTTTTTGTATAATTATGCTGCACAAATATGAGTAAAAACTAATTAGTAGATACACTACGTGTTACAAGATCGCTAAACGGTGCTATCGTAAACCGAAGTTTCCCTCACCACGAGACAAACAATTGATAATAACATAAATTTTTTGAGTCATTTATATTTTGTTCAAAAATTTTTGTAGACGTGATTAGAATTTCAGATGATTAAGGAAACGATGTTGATCTTGTGCGAAACTAATGTTATATAGTTAAAAATTATTGCATTACGTGTATTGGACCAAACTAATGCAAATTTTGACCTCAAGAATTTCGAGTTGGTATAGTTGGGTTTTTTTTTTTTTCATTTTTGTTTTTCGAGAAGTTCATCGATCAAAAATAGACAAAAGTTCCATTCGAATCCCATAGCGTGCCATGTTGATTATAAAATCTCTAAAAGTCAAGTACAATTTTTCACTTGGATGATCCTTAAACGCTTCCTTAAAATTTATTTCGAGTCATTCCTCTTCCTTCCCAACTATTTTAAAGTCATTTCCGAATTTGTCAGTGTCAAGCAACAACTGATACTTCGCCAAAAATCCAGCACGTAATAAAAGAAAAATATATACATTATACAAATACATTAAAAATGCTTTCAAGCATACTATTATACACAACATACTGTACATGTACATGTTATACATGTTACATACTGTCATATACAGATATACTGTATGTAGGCCTACATACATAATGCAAAAAAATAAACCATTTTTGATTTATGCAAATTACAACTCATGCGTAATTCGATATTCAATTTGTTTGAGTTAATTTTATTTTTTATTTCATTTCTCACGTTTCGATTCATGTGAATTTTGATTTATGTGAATTTCGATTTATGCGAATTTAAATTTACGCGATCGTTGAGTAATTCGATATTCGATTCATGAGAGTTTTGAGTAATTTCATTTTTGATTTCTTCAATTTATATATGCAATTTTTTTTCACATTTGCGATTTTTTATTTATGCGATAGACGGACAGTCAATTTGCACAGTTCAATTTGGACTATACAATATATTCTCATAAACGATTGATGGATGGCAGTATAATACGTTCCAGCTCACTCAGTAAGCCTAATATAAAGAGTGTAATAATAATAAAAAAATAATATCGGCCAACTAATTTTCTAAAGTCAAATTTCAATATTGAATCGTTTGGCGGCCTTCGGCGGCCAAAAGAAAAGATTCTATTTGCGTCAGCTCTCTTTCATCGCAGATATAACAAGAAAATCGCAGTTATCAAAACTTGTATTTATTAAGTGAAAATGTAAAAACTTACCCTGGAGAAAAAAAATTTATAAGTAACATTTTTCTCATTAAAATTTTTTAAAAATAAACCGCTGATAAGAACGAAGAAAAAAAAAGTTGACACTATCATTTAATTATATTAAAAATAATTATGAAAAACGAATGTTTTTCACTTAAATTTCCTGTTTCATGTTCCGCAGACCCATTATTCTTACTTTCCTATGAAAATTAGCGGAAGTCTCATAAGCACTGTTAATTTTCATGAGAAGCAAAAAAAAAAACTAAAAATAAAAACAATTTGATGTCAATTTGGAATCACACACACACACATATACACCGTGTTTAAAGAATAATCAGAAAACAGGTAATTTCTATTTTATTTTCGCATGAAGTTGTTGACCCTTTATTCTCCCGTACTGTTCATTTACCAAACAATAACCTTACAGAAAAAAAAAATAATATTAAGTTATTATCGTTGAAAATGATGAAAGTTTTCACAGGTTTGCCTAGAAAATTACACGTTTGCTATGGCCGAATGGCATGGAAAAAAAAACAACTAGCACTTTCTATGGTAAAAAAAAAATAAATGTTTGGCTTAAACCAGAAGGAATTAATAGTCCCATGAAATTGAAATTTTTTGTTTTTCATTATTTTTCTATTTAATTACTTTGTAGGTCATTTTTACGGAAGTGATGCATATTTCACAGATTAATTTTTACAACTAAAAATAATAACCAATTTATGGTGCAGAGCCCTCGACTTAAACTCTTCTCAATGACTATTGTGCAAAAACTGTTCTGGATTATTTGTAACAACCTGATATTACCAATTAATAAAAAGATGGATTTTAAATATATAGTTCAACTGAAAGATTATCAACTGGTATTAATAATATAAATAGAAAATATTTATTTGTAAAGCTTTGTTTCCTAATATAGTAAACTTTAAGGATCTTTGTCACTTATCTTTCCGTCACTACTTGGTGTTGCGCAATTACTAAAACCCGACGCATAATAAAGGGGAAAATTATAAGTAATAATAATAATAATAATAATAATAATAATAATAATAATAATAATAATAATAATAATAATAATAATATATTAATTGTATGCTAATAATCTTTATATATATATATATATATCTATCTCTTAGGTATTCACCTCATTACGTTCTGAATCCACGCAGGTTCACTATAGCAACCAAGGTAAACAATGATATCCACGGGAATCATACGTCGCCGCTAGGTGACATGTTTACAGAGCCAACACACGCCTCCTGGGGCGACCTTAACATACGCCGCCGGTAAGTGGCGTATGTTACGCCAGAGCAATCATCTAGTATACCATAATTACTAATTCTTATCCTATACTGATAATAAACTAAAATTCCGATGTTAAATCGTTTGTCGTTCTTCGGCGGCTGAATGGAACGATTCTCCCACTGGCTTCGCGTTAACACCCTTTTATCGCAGTTATAACAAGCAAATAGAGCTTTTGCATTGGCAGGCCAGTAACGAGAAGATGATTAACAATCTTCTGTTTCTGTTATAGTGTATACTTTGTACTCTTAAGTTTTGGAATTAAAAGTTAAGAGTACAAAATTCTTAAGTTTTGAATCATTTTTTGTAATACAAAGTATAAAATGTAGTATGCACTGTATATTAATGATAAATACTAAAAACAAATGCTTTTAAAAATGCTTTTTGTGAATACGCTTTATAGTTTCGCTCTGTGCGAATTTTAATTTATGCAATCTTTGAGTAATTCGATATTTGATTTAAGCGAGTTTTAAGTAATTCTATTTTCGATTTCTGCAAGTTTCAATTTATGTGAATTTAAGTTTATGGTAATTTCGATTTATTTATGCGAATTTTAATTAATTGGATTTTTGAGTGATGTGATACTCGATTTATGCGAGTTTTGAGTGATTCCGTTTTCAATTTCTGCATCTTTAGATTTGATTTTATGCGATTTTTGTCACATTAGACTTATGCAGTGTTCAATTTATGCGGTTCTCACTTTATACGAGTTTTGGTCCATTGGACTATATACTATCATAAACGTCTGCAGATGGCAGTACACATTCAATTCTCAGCTCACAAACTCACAAAATGACATATAAGTGAAGCCAATTTAAAACTTATAATAAAAATATAAGGCCTTGTAGTTTCTCATAACGGTGACAACTTTCAAAATAAAATGACATTTATTCAGTTGTTTCATATAATGTATGAGATATATAATGTACAGTACACGGTATATAGGTTATCTGTGACTCGGATCTTAACGGTACAATATTGTACGTAGTTGGCGGTACGATAATTTGTAAGAGACTGTTACAAACGCTATAGTTTCATTGTTTTATATCAAGCAAACATTTAATGACGGGTTCTCTAACATTGCATTATTGTAAAGGAAAAATAAATATTAATAACAACCCTCAATTGTATTTCAATCTAACCTTGCAAACGGCTATAAACATTCCATAGGATATGTTTTATTTTTAAATTAATATAAGTCACTTTAATCCGGTAAAGTTAGTATAACTTATAACTGGATCATATAAGTTGTTTTTGTTGTTTTTTTTGACAAAGGACATTTTGTTTTGTTTTTTTGATAAAATGGTTATCAAAATAGGTCGTTTTAAAGATTCGTAAAAATGTATGAGAAATATTTTGATTATATATAAAAATATTTAGATATTAAAATAAATAATAAATAAAAAAAAATTTAAAAACAAAAACAAGTTAAAAAAAAATTAGATGAACTTAAGGCCACATGCAATGAGTCGTTTGACCTAATCTACCAATCTCAATAACAACTTTGAAATCTCACATTTAGTTAACTAAAAAATAAATATTTTCCAAATATGAAAATAATATATACTTTTTTTAAAATGCATATAAAATATATGAAAAAAAAAACAACTTTTAGTGATAACACAATTTCTTGAGATAAAAACCATTGTCCTACAAACAATTCAACAAACGTGAACTGTGGAACAACTAATCACCATTTCACAACCGAAAACAAACAAACAATGATCACCTTTACTTCTTTTAACGATATTTCATTTAATCGTTAAAAGAAGAATCGTCTAATAAGAACTTTATATTGTCAAAAAAAAAAAAAGTTCTTTGAGACTTTCTAAAAGCCTTTGGTGAAATCTTCGTTTACAAAAATCATGACTTCCGTATTTTGTTTTTGAAAAAAGCGATGAGAAAAAAATTAGGACGTTTCATCATCATCATCATCCCTTTCTTAAGAATTTAAGGATCGACTACCAATTTATTCAAAGAATCCACTAATTTGTATCGTTTCTACCAACTCAACACTTTTTCAGGTCAAGCAAGTTGCCGCTTACCTTGTCCCACTTGGTACTGCAAAGAACTAGCCATTGGTCATAAACAAAAACTCAAATGGGCCACAAATTAGTTTCTTCCTAAAACTCTATTTAAACAAATTTTTTTCATAAAATTATATTATATATTAAATTTAATAATTTTAATAAATTTTAAACCATATATTCTTAATATGAAACGATATATAAGAACGGTAGAAACGGAACGAGCACAAGTTTGTATAGAGTTGTTAAAAATTGGAAGAAAAAATACATGTAATAGGGTGGCGCAAAAGTCCCTTCACGTATTTCAATGCAAATATATTTTTTCGGAGTGAACTTATATTGGTTTTTGTTTTTTGCAAAGTGAAGTACAAACGTGGGAGTTTTGAAAATATTACAACATATGTTTCACAAAAGAATTTAAATTGATACAATTTACTTGGAAAATATTGTTCCGACAAGTTTCTGCTCCTTCTAATCACACCACACTGCAATGCAATTAGCACATAACATGGCATCATAAAGAAGGACATCATATATATTTTGCAAATAACTTTATAAAAACTCCAAAAAATGTACTTTATGTTATTATTTCAAACATATATATCAAATTCCTTTGTCTTATTTTTCTTTCACTTTAAAATCGTGAAGAAACTTTTGCGCCACCCTTCACATTACATTTAATATGGAGATTTGATGTGATATTGTATTATAATGTTTATTTCTATATATACGAATTGTAAAATTTTAATTTTCTAAGGAAATCATTTTTGGACATATGTTTATATGGGGTTTTTTGATGTATCGTGGTTAAATTTTGACTGGACCTTTTAAAAACACCCTGTATATGTACAGTATTGAAACTTTATATAAGCAGTAATGTTCAGTTTTCAATGTCATATACAGTAGTGTATTTGAAGAAAATTGAAATGTCAATGTTTTTAAAAAATGTTAATGTATCATAAAAGTAGTTTTCTTTCTCCGGTTACATATTGATTTTCATCTGTGAGTTTCAAAATTAATTAAAAGTTAATTATAAAATATTTTTAATAACGATTCATAAGAAATCACATACTATATAATTATACACAAAAATCTAATTTAAAATTAAATTGTAAATTATATTCAGTAATTAATTAGATGATATTATTATTTAATTTTTAATACTATTGAATTACCATTGGAAGTTCAAAAAGTAGACCTTCCATAGTCTTGCAGCTCTTTATATTGAAATTTCATCAGTTGCAAGGTATAAAAAGTATAACTTTTTTGTTGACTACAATAATAATTACATATATTGACAAAATTAAGTAATCTTATGACACAAAATCATTTTTTCATGTCCAAAAAAAAATATAAAACTATAATTGTGCACATAAAGTAAGTTTAATGACATTAGTTGATCAATAAGAAAATCGCAAATCGTCTGCAAACTACTAATTTAGAATCTTTTTTTAAGGAAGATGACAACGTACAATTTGAATCATCGATTGACCATTTAAGACCTTGTCTTATTGATATGTTATGAATAAACAAACTTTTTTATATGTGTAATTTTTCATCCTTCATATGAAACCTCAAAATTCTTGACTTCTACAAAAAAGGATGGCAAACTGGTTTTTCTCAAGGACACCAGTGGACAAGTTGTTGGCCACCCCTTACACGTTGTTTCTAAAACTTTAACAGCAACAACAAAAAAAAACAACAAGCATGAAAATAGAACAATATCATTTACATATTAATAAAACATCTTTGTGTGTGTGAAGAAGAAGATGGTGAAGCAACAACCGCGTTAAAACGAGGACATTGGATTGAGGTTTATCATCCAAAACTTCCATTGAAATTTCATTTAACGACAGAAGCTTATGATATGGATAAATATGACATTAAACAACACGACATTAAAAATTGTCAATATTTCGGTATTTCTGGTTGGCACAAGTGTCAATTTTTAATCGCAGTTTTTGTTTTATCAAATTAGAATATGTTTGTGTGTGCGTGAAGTGAACTGGCATAACCTATATCCTACTGTTGGTTCAAGTATTCTCGAATTATAATGTCAAGCACGTGCAAGTATTTATTATAATGTAACTCTTATAATTTTCAAACATGTCCTGTGTGACTATAATTATTTACACAAAAAAGTACTTCAACTCAGTGTATAGTATTGAAGTAACTTTATATCATGAGAATGCAGTCTTTCTTTATAGTATTAGATATCAGTACTGTGTACTATATTATCTGGTAACGTGTACATATATAATTATATTGTGTGTCTATATA
>JAQIWH010001976.1:0-27431 GCA_034695005.1 Cryptops parisi
AATTTTATACAATACAGGGAGTCTCAAAAATCGCCATACATTACTTTTTTTGTTGATATTTTTTAGGAATGACTGATAATGAATTGACACTTTTTTAAAATTATTAATTTTTCTTATGTATAGCGACTTTCGAAACACCCTGTACATATATACTGTATACACATTTATATAAAAGCACAATGTTTTTTTTATATACGAAAAATGCATGTTCAAAATTAAACCGGATTTATGTTGGACTGTAAGCGTTGCGTGAAAGCATTTGCGCAGCAGACAGAATCCGGGTTATTTTTGAACACCTCATATTTCGTTCCAAAACACAAAAATCTTTTTGAAAAAACTCTCGCTCTTTTTAACCGGCTATTAATTCTCTCATCTATTACTTTTCTTCACCACCTCATTTTTTCCATCCCGTCATACTGTGTATTTTTTTTAGTCATCTCATCCCTTTCCATAATAATAATAATAGTACTAATAATCTCACGTACAAAACGTTAAATATTTCGTCGTAAACTACTTTTTAACGTCTCATAATACCCATTTATCAGCTGTTATTTTTTTTTTTCACAATGAAAAACAAAAAACGACGTTAAAACGACGGTGATTAAAAACTGCTCGCGCTACTGATCGTTCGCCATTTCTTTTAAGCTTTAAAAAGACTAAGTTGTTTTTTTTTTTAAAAAATAAGAGATTTAATACGCATCTTATCACGTTTAATATTCAAAACCGGGATTTTTCAAAAATCTTTCTTTAAAACGTGTTGATCATTAAATAATGAAACGTGGTTGTGTTTAACCCCAAGTTCCGGTTCTCTTATTGCTATCAATTAACCCATGTGAACTACTAACAAAACGCAGGTAATAAAAATGACAAACAGCAGGTGACCAGTAAATGATAAGGGATAACTATAAAACACGCGCTCAAATACAGTGAGACTCGCTTAAGACGACTGTGACGCACAATTTGTATACTCTTTATATTACCTTTACCTGTGAGTTTGTGAGCTGAGAATTTTTAACGTATACTGCAATCTACAGTCGTTCATGAGAATATACTTAGTCCAATGTACCAAAAAATAAAGCATAAAACGAGAACCGCATAAATCTTTCGCATAAATGAAAAACTGCGTTAGTCCAATGTGAAAAAATATCGCATATATAAATAAATAAATCGAAAATTGCACGGAATAACTCAAATACCGACTTACTCAAGAATTGCATAAATTTTAATTCGCATAAATCAAAACACGCAGAAATCAAAAATAGATTTCTTCGCATTATGTATGTATACATACAGTATATTTATATGCAGTATAGAATATATAAAGAATGTGCTTAAAAAGCATTTTTAATGTACCTGTTCCGATTCAAGAAGAATGTTGTTGAAAACAAATGTACATTTTTATTAAATGACAACAAATCAAAAAACTACTGCAAAAAAAAAAATCAAACTAATTTCACAATAATTGATGTAATATACAGTGTGTGTCAAACAACTATGCAGCATAAAAATATTTTGCAAAATTTAATAAAATTTTAATTTTGTTAATTTTGGGTTTTAATTGCTTCTTAAAATCGATAAAGTGAAAAACATGTTTGTTTTTTTTTTAGATTTAATTGACGTAATATACAGGGTGTGTCAAAACGCCACACATCGAAACTTTTTGTAGAAACAAAGTGATTTTTTTTTTCAATGTTTCGTTTTTTAAATTATTAATTAAAATCGCTAAATTGTAAATAAAAATCAATTTCACGACTTGCAACAGGGTGTATGAAAAGACGCACAACCTGAAATCTTTCAGAAGAATTTCCGACTTGTTTTTTTTCACTGAAATTTTGTTTTTGATTATATTTTAAAATGGACGATTGTAAAATAACAAAAATCGTTATTCGATGCAAAAGGTGCAAAATACAGTGTGTCAAAAGCCGAACACACGAAAAAAAATTATGGTTCAATTTTAATTATAGCTTAAAAAATCGATGAATTTATAAAGATATTGACGACCAGAGTGTATATACGTACAGGGTGTAACAAAAACTCTCACCTACTTTTTTCATACACTTTTAAAAGACTTTTCGTCTACTTTTAAAAGTCGATTTAACTTAACAATAGTCATCGTTAACACGTTTCTTTAAATTACCTGCTACCTTATCTGAAATTCCTTTTTTTAATACCACCATAAAAAGAAAAATAAATTGTACCAACTTTTTTGCACCTTTTCTACAATTCCTTTTCTTACTGTGCCAACCTCTTTTCACAATTTTCTTTTCCAAAAAAAAATAAAATAAAATGGTGAAAAAAAAAAGTTCTTTTTAAGCTCATATCTCGACTTTTCGATTTTCTTCGTCTTTTCCCATTATACCCTGTTGACTAATGTTACACCAACCCGCATCTATTTTATATATACATATAATAAAAAAAACTTACAAACATATATATATATATATAAACATACATGAAACTATTTTTTTGGCCAAAAAAGAAATTTTAAACTTTTCCTTTAAAACCCGTTAACAACTTGTGAATTTTCATCAATACTCTTTTCTCGAACAAAAGCCTAGCGGCCATATTCACTTTCCAACTTTTCCGAATAAAATAGCCTTCCAAAAAAAGGAAAATAATAAAAGAACAGTATAAAGCTGAACCATTTCATGGTATGTTACCAAACCAATAAAAAAAAACAAAAAACATACAAAATATATAAAATAAAAAATCGAAACTTTTTCACAAAAGTAAAACTTCCATCACCATACTCTATACAACACTTTCTTAGCACTATTACATTTTTTGTTGTTTAATAAAAAAAATTTCCCATTTGAACACTTTTTTTGTGAACAACACAATTGGAAATGCTGTTGCAAAATGCATCAACAGTAAAACGTACCGATAACCGAGAGAAAAAGCTTTGATACACCAGTCATTTTATGACTTTTCTTTTGTTTCTTCTCAAAAACAAAACTATAGACCTACATACATACAATTTCTTTATATGGGCTTTTGGCTACTCAAAGGAAGAAAAAAAAAACAAGACAAGACAGACAACTGATTCATCTCGAGATGGAAGAAGCACTTTCTCAACGAGTTGCAATTGTTGGGATTGCTTATAGCTATGTAAACCGTTCGTTTTCTTTGAAAACGGAATTCTTTATCTCGAACGACCAGAGATTCTGTTTGCAGTATCTAGCACAAGCGAGTGATTGTTTGGACAATCTCAAGACAACATGACCATAAACCCCCCCGTTTTCCACAATAGGTTATTTCAACTTTCGTCAAGAATAACGACGTAACCAAATTTTCATACTAGCTTCACTTGTGAGCGAGCTGAGCATTGAACGTATACTGGAATGCCATCTACAGACGTTTGTAACTAATCTACTGTATAGTCCAATGGGCCAAAATCGCATAAAATGAGAACTACATAAATCGAAAACTGCATAAATCCAATGTAACAAAAATCGCACAGATCGAATAAAAAATTGGCAGAAATTGAAAATTACTAGAAAACTCGCATAAATTTAATAACACATTGCACAAAGATTGCATTAATCTAGATTCGCATAACTCAAAAATCGCTTAAATCAACAGTTGTAGAAATCGAAAACAGAATAACTCAAAATTCGCATAGATCGAATTACTCAAAGATGGCATAAATTTAAATTCGCATAAAGTGAAACTATATATAACTATATATATATACAAGTATCTTGTATTTTAATATACAAGTATCTTAAAATACATTTTTAATGTACTTATCTTAATATAATAATCTGCTTATGTTTGTTTGTTTGTTTGTTTATATGTTTGCATGTTTATATGTCTGTCACAGCGAAATCAGAATTTTTTTTTGCATGTGCAGAAACAGATGCAAAAAATTGCAGCTGCTAAATTATTACTCTCAACATGATGCACTAGAATGACGTCATGTTGCCAGGCAACATGAGCTAAAACGTTTCCGTCATTGTTGACGGGCATATAGCTAGTATATTATAGTATTCTATATTCTAGTAGACGATATAGTGAATCGGTTGACATCGTTTGACTTTTCTATGCAAAACTTTGCCTATTATGTAATAAAACCTTGTCTTGAATTTTTTGGATTTTAATTCTGCTAGTCTTATGTAATTTGTTTCTCGTTTAATAGGTTTACTCCATGAAAAATTCAAAAAAACAAATTCAGGACGTTCACTGTATAAACATCAAAATGATTTTTAAACGACAAAATAAATCGTTTCATTTGTATAAAAGCACAAACAATGTAGAGTTTCAAGTATTAATTTAGTACTTCAAATTCGGTAAAGACAAACAATGATAAATCCCCAATTTATTTCCATCTCCCATTTGTTTTGTTTTCCTAAAATTATTTTCTTTTTAAAAAAAAGTCAACGAGATGAGATTTCATCAACAAAATTGAGATCAAACTGCTTCAAACCATTTCTTTCACAAAAATAAAATTCTCTTCGCTCTTGATGCAAATTCAAAAAATAACTGAACCGAGTCCTTAAAATAATACGAAATAATATATAAATAAATAAATAAATATAAAAAAACACATTTACTACACAACATCTAATTATATTTTCGCTACTTGATCAATGATGCTTTTTGATCCCAACTCATCATTCCAAATTCAACAGCAATACCACTTAATGTATTTTTCCTCTCTTTCATTTTCGAGAAAAGTCGTCGCAAAATGACTTTCTATTTTGGCACCAATTTAACCGAGAGGCTTGGCAATGACACTGTTTTGGATTGGCCGGCGGAGAAAGAAACTTTCTCAAAAAGGATGAAACGTGTCCAATTTATTTGGGCCCAAGCGAAAAACGTCTTTTTTCGACAACCCCCCCCCCCCTACAAAATTTGGGAAGTGAATGGAAGAACCAAGAAAAATATATATATGTATCGGAAAAAAAATATACGTAGCTATCTTTTTCTCTTTTTACACTACAGTACAGTCGGTAGTATAGCGATGATAGGGTCTTTCGGAATAGGGGGATTGGAAGTTGGTGCAGTGGAAGCGAATTCGTGATCGTGACTAGAAAAAAATAGTGACATCGACGAGACGACACTTACTGTGTTGAAAAACAAGAGCTTTGACTTGTCGCTTTTACAATTCAACATCGTACGAGCAATGTCTTACACAATACTGTTTTATTTCTCCTGCGCGAATACGAAATATCTCTCCCAAAAAAAAAAGATAGCAGAATAAGTGACCCCCGTTTTTAGTTAGAAGCATTTTCGAATGTGTTGGGTGCCATTCTGCATAATTTTGAGCAAAACCGCAATATGTGCAAAGATATTAGTGCAAGAAGTGTGGATAGGGACAACCAGATCTCATGGACAACAAGGCAAGTTCGGACCTTTAAATGCGTTTTCCTCGAAAATGTTAACATGTTACTAAACGCCCTTTTACACCAGGCCCTTCAGTTGTATTTTAGGCGTTACTTCAATTGTTGAGTTGGGTGGAATAACGGCGTAACTCAAAAAAAAAATGTAGTTTTGAGAAAAAATAGGCAAAAATTCCTGGCACCTTCAAATTTATGATTAAAAAAAATATTTATCAACTGTATTATTTATAGAAGAATAATTAAACAACTACAAACCGATTTAAAAAATTGCACAGGAAAGTATAAAAATAATTTTCAATTTCCAATACAATTGATTCCGATATACGTTACTCAATTCTACAACAAATTAGTCTGATGTTGCATAAAATTGAGTTTTTGAAACGTGTACATTTGAAGCCAAAGCAGAAAAATTCACGAATAGATGATGACGGGAAGAAAGAGATAAATTGCTATTGCAGTCGCATTATTTATGTTCATCATAAGTATTTCACATTAATTATCTTCTTGACGAGGTGGGATGAGATACAGATGTCTTTCTGTACAAACGTTGACACACCACCGGCGATTCCGTTTCTTCTAGTCACATAAAAGTTGGTACATAAAAAGTGGATGTTCAAAAAAGCCAGGTTTTGGTGAGAACTACAATCACTAAGAAAACTTCTAATGTACACGTCCTGAAAACTCTATATCAATATAATTTCATAAACTTTAGTAACATCAAACTAATTTGTAGTAGAATTAAGTAATGGATACCGTGGGTAATTAGTTGTATTGAAAATTTAAATTTTATACTTTTCTGTGCAATTTTTAAAGTCGGTTTTTTCAATTGTTTAATTATTAACCATATTTTGAAAAAGACACTAAAAACATGTAAAAAATTGCAATACATAAAAACAGTTACGTTTTAATTATGACGCTTCCTTTTGACATGAGAATTTCAAAATTGGACCACGGGACAAGAATTCAAAGTCGATCCCACAAGTTTAGTCCCAATCGGACTATACTCTATCCCAAATTAGCTGACACTGAATTGCTGGCACAATTATGAGGAAGCTAAATGAATCAATCAGCCAATGGTTGACGAGCGTACCTCTCACACGTTTCAGTTGCTGTGTGATCAGTGGTCACACAGTGATCACCTAGCTCGCCCCTTGACTGCCTCAAGCTAATTTTGTGTCAGCTTATGTGAAATGCGAGTATAGCAGTTTCTGATTGATCAATTTGTACGTACATGAAAAAAATACATACGCGTCGAATTCTTAACCACCTCATTTTTCAAGTTGGTAAAAAAATAAACAGGTTTTTCAAACTAAATCTATTAACTTTAATTGACATGACAAACCTCAAGTTACAGGTTTTTAATTTTAAAATGCAATTACGCCGTTATACCAAATATCGTGCAAATTGACGCCGTTTTAATCCAAAGATCGGTATCGTTTCCATTGTTTTGGAAGTGAAGCAATACGAGTGAAACAACCAGGAAGTGAAGCGACAAAAAGAAAGAAATCACAAAAAAAATTCCAGGTTTACAATAATCGCGCTCCGTATTCTTGTTCCAAAAAGTCCGAAATGTGTAAATCATGTCAACGCAATGTCTTTATGCTATAGACTGGTCTGAAACGATTCAATATATGCATATTAAGGAATAACGACGTAAGTAGAGTTACGCCGTTTTTCCATCCAACTCCTCAATTTTATCTTTGAAAATATGAAGTATGCTATCTTGTGAAACTCCTAAATTGTTAAATCTCTTACGAGACCATCTCTAACCTACAAGGTGTCCTTCCATATAGAAGTAATATTTCTCTAAGTATTTTTTTTCTCAAAGTGTCAAATGTCTCACGCATGGAGATTTTTGGACACCTTTTGAATTTTGGTATATGAACACTCCATATACTTTGCTTGGTCAAAACCATTCTTAAATGATCTCTGGTGAAAAGCACATTACCTATGTATGGACACTTTGGGAACACCCTGCGTAATGTGATCACGAATAAGTATCACTTTACATCAATAACGTACCAAAATATACACAAAAAAGTATTTTTATCTCAAATGAAATCACATTCAAGATAATTTAGATTCAATAAAAATAAGTTACACTGTACTAATAAAACTATTAAAATAAAAAATATATAGATATATAAAGTTTATACTCATATGTTGTCATAGACGTTACAAATTACTTCTCAAACTGTGCTGGACAAAATTCGATTAGAGTGTCACCATTTTTTTTTCATCTCTTAGCATTCGTGATCGATGTGGGAAGAGAAGTTCCTTTTTTTAGTATATATAGTGTTAGAAAGTGCTCTGATAACGAGATGATGATGATGATAAGTCTGTCAGTTAACGTTGTATGTGACATTAACAGCCACCCAAAATCTTTGGGCCAACACTTGCAATGCTATTTTTTACGACCTAATAGACGAACGTCACCGATTGAATAGATAATAAAAAAAGAGCTTTTTATAAACTGATCTCATGATGGATAGACATATAACTTTATACCAAAACTTACTACACACCGCGATATAACCAAACAAAAATCGATACGATATACAGAAATGAATTATTAAACGACCTTATCTTTAAACGTTTTTGTAAGCAAAGAAAAACTTCGACAAAAAGTCCAACAGAAAAAGTCGGTCGTTTCTTTTCATATCATCTACCAATAATAAAAAGAAAAACAAAAATTTCAACACGTTCTCGTCGGTCACATTTATCGGACTGTCATCGCAACTGATTTTTCCAATACCCCATTCTCAAACGTTGTCTTGCCCTCGAAGAAAATGAAATCCAACTTAGCCAATAGTTTAAAGCTCTCCGCGTTTATACAAGGTGCCATGTACAGGGCGAGTTAAGAATACAGTTCCATGGGATGAATTGCAATGCTAGTATACACTACACTGCAATACACCTATGCTATGCTTAAAGTATAAGGTGCTATATTTATTTATTTCGGCAATTGTATTGTGGAAAATAAATGATAAAGATACTAGATTGGGACTAAATAAACACACACATTGGTTACATTTTTCTTAAATATGATTCAGTAGCACGAAGTTTCCAATGTGACAATGCGATGACTTTCAAGTTAAAAATCACTGAAAATACCATCATGGTAAAGTACCCCATGATGATTATATTTCAAATAAGTCAACATTTTCATTATACTGCAATAGCATTTTGAGCAATTCCATGAAACCGTACTTTACGACTCACCCTGTATAAAAATACTGTCTGTTTTCTCGCATTTTACTAGCATCTGAAAGGATTTTTCTATTTCACATAATTAGCAAAATCGAAACTTTCACAAAAAAATTACATTAAAATGCTTTTTCAAGCATACACTTTATAGACAGTCACATACCGATATACTGTATGTACAGTACATACATTATGAAAAAAAAATCCATTTTTGATTTCTGCATGTTTTGATTTTATGCGAATTAAAATTTATGCAATCTGAGTAATTCGATATTCAATTTATATGCGATGTTTTGAGTAATTCCATTTTTAATTTTTTTGCACGTTTAAATTTATGCAAATTTTTATTCATGCGAATTTCGATTTATGCGAATTTTAATGTATGCGATCGTTGAGTAATTCCATATTTCATTAATGCGTGTTTTGAGTAATTCCATGTTTAATTTCTGCAACTTTCGATTAATTTATTTATTCATGAATGCAATTTTTTTTTTACATTGAACTCATGCGGTTATCGATTTATGTGTTTTTTGATACACTAGAGGCTATGCATTATATCGACAATAAATGGCAGTATACGTTCAATTCCCAGCTTGCTCACTCACAAACTCACTCACTCACGAGTGAGGCTAATATAAAGAGCATAAAAAACTATTATACGTCACTTTCAACAATTTTCGCTACCAACAACCACACACAAAAAAAAATAAACATCTCCACTAAACTTTAATTGAAAAAAGAAAAAGAATTCCAAATTTCATGACTAACACATTTTGACATTTAATTCCGAACCAATTTTCAATCCCAGACCAACAACAACAACAAAACAAAAAATGAAATAAACAAGAAAAAAAAAATCCTGAAAAGAAAACTCTTCGTCTGATTGGAGAAGAACGAAACCAAAAAAACAAAAAATTTCTCTTTTCATCTTCTTCAATCTTCAATGTCTAACCGAATCGAAACCAAAAATGTCTATTATAACAATAACTCTTGAGGGAGAAATGCTATCTAATCAGCTTATCGCTTTCTCCATTAATAAGCTGATTTATCTTTGCAACAAGCCGCTGGCAACTTGATACCGAGACCTCAATAAGCATCTCAAACACAGCGTATAACATATACAACACTAAACCCATCTAATTTGCCGCCGCCAACTTTCGCACCCGGGAGAAATTAAAATATGATAAATGAGCCTTATAGCCTCCTTAATGTATCTCGTCTTTTTTGTTTCGTAACCTCTCACACTCCTTTTTTTTTTAACTGATATTAATTACTCCGATTAACATTGCAGTCGATGAAGAGCTTTTTTCTTTTTAAATACTTTGTTGTTAACATTCCAAAATGTAACATTTTTTTTTTATATATCTATACTGTTTTATAACTTCATGGTCTTTTAAATATTATGATGCTTATTTTTATGTTTATACTTAATGAACGTGCCGAATTCATTCGGCTCATTGATTTTGAATTGTACATACAAAGTTAGCATTTTTTTGTTGCGTGTTGGGTCAGAAATTATAAGTTACATCACTATTTGAGACACCCCGTATGTTGACATCGTCAATCATGAAAATTGATATCAGTTTGAAGTTTTAAAAATAATAATTAAAGAAGCTTTATTAGCAAGCAAGTAATGTTTAAATCGAAACTGGAGATTTTTTTATACTGCACGACTTTTGACACACTCTGTATAATGCACGCTGAACTTCGACTTTCGACAGAATTATTTTTACAAAAATAATCATACTTTTATTAAAAATGCTTTTGTCTCGTACAGTTTATCAATTTTTAAAAAACTACACTAAAAATAATTTTGCAAAGATTCCCCATAGAGCGCGACTTTTGACACACCCTGTATGGTGCATTGTGAATTTCGATTTTTATATACTTTATCAATTTTTTAAAATAATTAAATCATTACATCAATAAAAAAAATCGTTTTCATAATTCTGCAAAGATTTCACATGGAGCGCGACTTTTGATACACACTGTACATTTCATCATCAATCGCGAAATAAATTTTTGTTTCAAAATTCATCGATTTTTAACCATTAAACAAAGACAATAAACCAACAAAAAATTGTTTTCATTCAAATTTTGAAAAATTCGTGACTTTTGACACACCCTGTATATTATTAGTTTTCACAAAACTTTTTAAAAGTATTTTATAAACGTAAAGGAAATAAATCAAAGGCAAACTACTGCAAGTATGTCATTTTGAAACTTTTTTATATATTAAAAAAATTAATTCAAAATCGATATGTCATAAACATCGAATATTTTAAACAGTTTTTTAATAATCACAAACCCCATAAAAAGAAATGTTCAAGTTTTCAACGATTCGCGAAAACTAATAACAATAAAAGGAATCTATTCCATATGTACGCTTCAGCACACTAAAACTTAATCTTCACGATTTGTACGAAATTTGTTTTCACTTGATTGCTAAGTTGAAAGGTTTAAAATTTCGCCATCAAATCGAATAGTAAAAAACTTAATTAAAAACAACTTGTGGGTTCGCATAGTAAACACTCTGGTGACGCTAGTAGGTATTGTTTTTTAAATAATAATAATAATAATGGTCTGAAATAAAATAAAAAAAAAAAAAAAAAATAGTCTATGGGTACGTTTACCAGTTTAGGTTATTTAAAAAATATTAAATATTTTTTTTAACTTACCTAAAATAATATCCATACTCAGACACCATAAATACAGTTTACATTAGTTAAAAACTACTAGCGCCACAAGCGTGTTCACAATGCAAACCCGCAAATACTAAAAAATATTTTCCTCCAAAACTGTATTTTAATAAAACTTGCTAAACACTATTAAAAAAAGCTCTAAACACGAACAGAAACACCAAATTATATATTTTAAACAAAAATGATTTATAATTATAACATGATTAATAAAGTAACATCTGTCATATTAACCGGCAAACTGAACTGTTCGCATAATAAAGTGCTGCTGCTGTTGTTGTTGTTGTTGTTGTTGTTGTTACTTCATTAATTCAATGTGTTAATTCGATCACTGAGTTTAATTAAGAAATGATTGTCAAGTTAATCCCAACGTAATGATTGAAATAATTGGAAATCTCAATCGAAATCCTGTACATGTTCGGAAAGTTTATTTAGCTATAAAATATATAATATATATTTAAGTACGTATACTGTATATGATATATACTATGTATATATGCTATCGACAATGTATAAAATCCACATATTTTATACAATACCTAGCTTCTTTTAGCAAAGTAATTTATGCAAAAACTTGTATTTATTTATTTAATTTATTTATTTATTTTTCTTTCTAGAACTGGTAGAACTGTTTTGTCTGTGCTACTGTTGTATAGGTTAGTCAAGATTAGTTTAAGTTAGTCAACCGTTTCTTTAAAAAAAAGAATTAAACACAAATTTAGGTCTAAATTTAAACCTAGCCTAAACTCTTGCATAACGTAACTATTTAGATGCAAATTTAATACATTGCATAAACCAGATTTGACATCCAAGTCAATGCATTCTATTAAATTCCTGCGGTCTATACATTGGCGGTGACATTTTTATATGTTACAACAAAAACCCGAATTCGAGAAAAACCCAAACTCACTAGTCAAAATTCGATTGACCTTAACCACGAAGGTTAGGTTAGATCGTCCGCCAAACGTTATAATCGAATGGTCTAAAATCGGTCTAGAAACGGTAAGTAAGATTTAGCTTTCAAAACCTGGTTTTAACTGAATTTCGGTTCTCACTGTAACATATACACACAGTATAGTATTAAAGCTAGTTAATTATTTAGGTTTTAGAGGCGCACCAGCTGTCAAGAGGCTTGCTATTATATATTACTATTATTATAGTAGTTTTTATTACTATTAAAAACTGTACGCCAAAATTGTAGATTGGTTTTTGATAGTTTGTGGACTCTTTAGGTTGATCTTCATATTATATTTTTAACCAATCAATCCAAAAAAATTACAACATACCAGAAAAAACGAAGTTCTGGGTCTGCTGTTCACTTTAATCTCCAGTCTACAGGATCGACATTTTAAAGAAAAAATTGTATTTATGTTTACTATATTGTAGTTAAAAAATCGATTCACAAAAAATGACAAGGTGAACGTTAAACCTAATCAATTTCATGCTTACAGTAATAAAACACCCTTGTACAAAAAGAAATAGTATACCGGTAGGCCTACTTGAAAGAAGAAAAAGGTCGGCAATAAAAACGCAGGGTATGAATCCATCATCACGTGGTAAGGGTATTACGATCATCGTCATCATCATCAGTATTATTGTTATTACAATTCGAAATTAATCCGCGACTGAAAATTTGTCATCATCGGGACTGCTGGCGTTTTTTCACCATTTCGAACGACGATAAAAACTTAGTAAAATATGTAAATGCGAAACGATTTCAGAAAATCTGATTTGGAAAATCGCTTCACGGTTTTTATTCTTCTCCCCCTCAATTTCAACCTCCCCAACAAAGTCGGAGGAAAAAAAAAAAAAGACGACATTAAAAAATGACGTCAGGGTTCGTCACCCTTCAATATATTCACCCTTCTTTTCCATTTCGTCATAAGTCGAAAAATAAATTTTTCCTCTTTCCCCCAGGAAAATTCAAGTAACACCCCCCCCTTTTCATTGTATTAAATCATCAATCTCTCGAGGCCAATAGTCACTACCCCCTAATCGTATCAATAATGCATGGAAAATTTCATCGAAGAACCTTCCAAATAGGTCTCTATTTTTATATATCCGCCCCTTGTTTCCAAATCCTTCAATTCGTTTAACACGAGATAAATTTAAAACGTTGGTTGTTTTTTTTTTCACTACCATTTCATTAGGTTATCTTTTTTTGTTTAAAGTAACAAAAACAAAAAACAACAATTCCATAGGATAAACGAAAAAGGTGTAAAAATGTGTAAAAAGGTGTTAAGTAGGTAACATTGTGTGATAGGTAGGTGTGATTATGCGATGAATGTGATAGGTACAATTCTACCTAACGCATAATTTTGAGCAAATCAACAATATGCGCAAATATATTAGTAAGTGTGAAGTAGCACATAGACAGCAATACAAGTTCAGATCTTTAAACGCGTTTTACTCGAAATTGCAAAAATGTTACTTACCAGGCCCTTCAAATAAAAGAAATCCTAAGTAGTGATGCCTAGAGAATCAAAAATCGCCTATGTTGAAATTCTCACGAGTGACAAAAACATGTATTTATATGCAGAAGCTATAGTTTAATCAAAATAGTATAATCCTCTGTATAAATAAATACTCTGTAGAATCCTCTCTATAATTCATCCTCTGAATGAGTATTTTTTATAAACTTTTAAAAAACTAATTTTTTATATATTTTTTAAATATATCGTAAAAAAATGATATTTTTCAAATATGTCGTAAAATATTTTTTACATATATATATTTTATGTGGAAACTTTTCATATACAGTATATACAATAACATTTTTGCAATGTTGCAAAATATGTTTATATATTTTTAGAATATGACGTAAAATATTTTTATATATTTTTGAAATAAAACTTCAATATTGTAAACATATTTTCACTCTTAAAATTTCATTGTAAAAATTTACATAGTAATACAGTCCTCTGTGAAAATAGCACATAACGAAATTCTCATCAAGTGGCAAAGCTTCACCACGCCAATTTTCGTATAATAGCGAACTTTTCAGTGGACAGGTTTTCGATTAAGTTTTTAAAAAAAAATGGCGATTATAAAGTAGCCAAATCGATATATGAACAATTACAAGTGGTTTAAGTATCTTGAAAAACACCTCAAATGGGTTTTAGTGTATTTAATCGCAATTCGAAATGAGATTTTACAAATAAACACGTTTTGCTTTTTAGAAATCTAATTCACGTGTTATACAAGTTTGCATGCAGTACACGTAGACATATCTCGCATATAATATTTAAACCAAAGTCTAATTTTAAACTATAACTATTTCAGTACATGCATTACTATTCATGATGCATATACTAAAATGTATGTATGTACAATGTACATATTTCAAATCACCAAATAGGTTTTACTTCAAAAATCTATATTTCCTCACAAAATGTCACCCCTCTTACTGCATACATACATACATACATACTTTTATCACCAACCATTTTTTCCCCTCCTTCAACTTCTATAAGTAGCAATTCTCCAGTAAGTACCTTACGTACATTTCAAAATCGCAAAAATCTTTCAAGAGATCGGGTCAAGTCACACACACACACACACGAAGGAAAAAGAGCAGCAAAAAAAAAATAATCCGACTTTTGAACCGGTAACGTTTCTATATATTCCTCAAGACAGCAATGATCAAAGATTATTCAGCATAGGTTCGACTTAAGATGAAAAACCAAAATCAACTATACTTCTACTACTACTACTACTATTTCTTTTCAACCCTCATTTTTCTTAGCCCCCTCTTGGCGGTTGACGACGACGACGACTGCATATTTTCTCGTGGTAGCGTTTTTGTTTAAAACATGAGCAAAAGAAGCGTACGTGTAATTTATCTTGCAGGCCGCGTGGCTCTGAGATTTTTCAAAGCCTTTCGAGAGTGTACTTTTCTTGGAAAAGACCAAAGAAGAAGTAAAAGAAGTAGTAGTAGGAAAAAAAATGGTTGGTGGTTGGCCTTTTCTCTCACCTCGTACAACCCCGAGAGATAAGACTGGCTAACCAGACCCAATGGTTGGTGCAATCCCTGAATTTTACGCTTGAATCTTTACTTTGACACTTAAAAAAAAAAAAGGTGGGGGTAAAAAGAAATAAAACGAAAAAAAAAAAAACAAACTGCAAACCTAAGGACAAGTTTAGAAAATCTCTTCCTACAACAAAAACACCCACAAAAAAATCTTAAATGTTTTTGTTTATTTTTCCAAAAGTCGAATTCAACGACAAAAACAGGAAAACCTAGGCCTACGGTCATTAAACTGTACTACTAAAAGATTTGTTTTTGTTGTGTTTTTTGGTAATGTATTAAGTTAGCCTACGGTCATATACAGATACAGTATACTGTATGTACTATACATAATGCAAAAAAAAATTCATTTTTAATTTCAGTATGTTTCGATTTATACGAAATTTGATTTATGATTATTTAATAACTACAGTCCAAATATGATATTTATGCGTAATTTCGATATTCAATTTATGCGTGTTTGGAGTGATTCCATTTTGGTTTTCTGCACGTTTCTACTTATGCGAATTTTTGTTAATGCAAATTTCGATTTACGAGAAATTGATTAAAATTTTTGGGTACTTTCCTGTTATAGCCGGGGCGAGTCTGAGTTGCCATTTTCTTGTACTTGGTTATGGGTTTATTTTATATGGGTTTATTTCGCAGGTTAGGTTAGGAAAACAAAACAATATCATACATTCAATACGTTTCTTTGTTTTCCTAACCTAACCTGCAAAATAAACCCATACAAAATAAACCAAGTACAAAGCAAATAACATCAGACTCGCCCCTGCTATAACAGGAAAGTACCCAATTTTTTTTTTTTTTTTTTGAGTAATTCGATATTTGATTTATACGAAGTTCGAAGAATTCCATTTTTTATTTCTGCCATTTTCGTTTTAATTTATTTATATATGCGATTTTTTAGACTTGTGCAGTTCTTGATTTATGCGGTTCTCGTTTTAATGGTATATTGGAGCCTCTATGACTGTGCATGTCAACTTGGTCCTGTATGGCCGAATAAACAAACTATACAGTATATTCTCATAAACGACTGTAGATAGCATTATACGTTCAATTCCCAGCTCGCTCACTCACAAGTGAAGCTAATATAAACCATATAAAAACAAAAAAAGACGTAACTAACAAATTGAGACTAGAACAACAAAAAGCGGATTTATTTCTCATTTCGATATTTCTTTCGCAATATCGATTTCTTCATCCACATTTTTTT
Organism: Cryptops parisi; assembly: GCA_034695005.1. Lineage (NCBI taxonomy): Eukaryota > Metazoa > Arthropoda > Chilopoda > Scolopendromorpha > Cryptopidae > Cryptops > Cryptops parisi. Next base: position 16,489 of record JAQIWH010001976.1, read on the forward strand.
TTATTAAACTCTAAAAAATCATTTCCGATTTCCACAACATGACCACGAAAAAGGAAAACAAATATCCCAACGACTAAAAAAAGATATCACTCGTGGTTCAACGAATAAACTGGTGGAGAGTGAATGTAAATAAAATGAAAAACTTGTCTGTAATCGATTGACCTTTCCATTTAAAAAGATCCAATATTGACATTCCACTCAGGTAGTCTTCGATTTATGCGAGGTTTCGTACTACAAAAACTACAGGGTGATTCATAATAACATATTCCTTATTTTCAGAGGTGACAGAGGACATGTAATGAAACATCTTAATAAACTATACAGCGGACTGTTAATAATAAACTACAGTCCGGATATATTCCGTAACGAGAGACAACAAAGTTACGGAATTTTTATAACGTATTGCTAATACATTATAATAGTAATTGCACTAGTTATTAAGATTGAACCCGCTGCAAATTGATTTTTGAGTTATTCAATTTTTGATTTATGCGAGTTTTGAGTACTGTACAGCAATTCCATTTTCGATTTCTGCAAGTTTCGATTTAAGTGAATTTCAATTTATGCGATTCTAGATTAATGCGATCTTTGAGTAATGAGATATTCGATTTATGCGAGTTTCGAGTAATTCCTTTTTCCATTTCTGCAATTTTTGATTCGATTCGTGTGATTTTTGTTACATTGGACTTAACGCAGTTTTCGATTTGTGCGGTTCTCACTTTTATGTGATCTTTGGTGCATCAGACTATACCGTATATTATCATAAACGTCTTTAAATGCCAGTATACGTTCAAATTTCCAGCTCACTCACGCACAAAGTCACTCACAAATGAAGCGTGTAATGATTTTCACCCCCTCCCGACAAAAAACAAAACAAAACGCTTTTCCTAGCAAATCGTCCTTGGTTTTACAATTTTTAGACACAGTATACATAAATTTCCATTCTTTTACTGCTTTCTGTGAAAACATTCAAAATGTTGCAAAAATTATTCTGGAACAAGTTCAAAACAATTTGGCCCTTGTTTGTTAAAACAAGCAAACCACTCATATACGTATGGTCTGAAAAGGACATTTCATTATACGGTACTGTAAATATATTTTCATTGTTATTTTAAAATTTTTTCACCCCCTGATGAAATAAACAAGTAAAAGTAACCAATTACAAACTGGTTAATGTACTTCATTTACAAAAATTAATTTAAAATACAACACCCAAAAAATTCGTTCCTCTTTTATCAGAAAAACAAACAAACGAACAAAAACTCGATTAACAAAACTACCAAGTGCAACTCTTTGGTTGCCTTTAACACGTTAAAGACGTTGAAGAGTCCGATAACGACGTTTCACAAAAGTACTAGAAGAAAACAACTTGTTTCGAGGTGCAATATCGGAATCCGTTTCGATCATCCATTTTCACACCACGTTAAGTCGAAATCAACGCTGGGTGCGTGTTAATCCTTTCCCTTAATTGCGAACTCGTCGAGAGGACAACGCCAGGTACCACCCCTTTCACTACCAAAACCCCTTTATTTAGCCCGCAGAATGGTGGTAAACGCCAAACTTTGGCCAATCTCGGGCAACTCCAAACTACTTAATCTCCTCCTCTTCCTCCTCTTCTCAACCCAACTAAACACGACAAACAACAAACTAACTGAAGCAGCAGCAACAACAGCAGCACCTTTCGCGTGGATGAACATTTACGTCTTAACCCTTTCCTCACTTCTTCAACCATCTACTACTACTTGCCAAAATACCAACCTAAAAGTAGAAGAAGAAAAATCCCCACCAAAACCATTCATTCGCGCTCTTCTTGCCTTTTCGAAGAAGAGGAGGATGTTGTCTGGCAGGGTCACAACATCATCGCCAACAACTATATCACACTAAAGGCTATGTTGAGAACGTGATAACCTCTTAGGCGATGAAAAGTTCGACCTCAACTCGAAAAGTGGACGAAAACGAGAGACTTAATGGATTATCAACCTAAAAAGAAAGTCTCCTACTTCTATTGACACTGGAAGTGGAGTAAAAAAAAAGAAGAAGAACGAAAAGAAGAAGAATAAAAAATAGGGAAAAGCTAAAGCTGGGAGATTAGAACGAAGAAGTTCGCAGTGTGAAAGATAAAGTACTAGTATTGGTACAAGTAACAAAATCTCGTCGTATCACATTCGCTTCTTGTCGCGTTGCTTTTACTACTCTCTTGATATGCAACTTCCACACGCCACCATTCGTCGTCGTCGTCGCACGCGACAAGATAAGAAACCACTATAGACTATACAGTATATAAGCTTATATATAAATATGTAAAAAACAACTTCGAGATAAAGTAATTCTAACTTATCTTTTACGTTATTTTCCCCCCTTATGTATCAGAAACTTGCGGCTAACAACTGGACATTAATTTTAATTATGAAAAAAACAACCGAGCAGTTAATAAGTTTTGAAATTGCGGCAAATAAAATTTAAAAACAAATGTTTGTGTATAAAATACCCATTTTCAAAAAGTTGACAAACTTTTACAAATTTATGTCTTGTTTTGTATAATTTTTTGTCCTCTTATTTGTTAGTTTGTTTTTTTAATGTATTGGACCCTTTGGCCTGCTAACCAATAAAACTAAAAAAATATACAAAAAAGTCAACAATGACGGGAGGCAATTCAATTCATGATTCATTGATTTAACTCACGTTGCTTCGCAACAATCGTTAGTTATTTATTGTCATTTTTCATGTCGCCTTTGTTATATTTGAACATCCGTTAGCTAATGTTTCATGTTTTATTTCATCTCATTAGTTAATGCTTATATTTGTTTTGGTATAGTAATACATTTGTTATGTTAAGATTACATTTGTTTTTAGTTGTCACAGAATCATTGAGGCACGGTAACAGGATAGATAGACACACACACTTGGTTTTATATTGTTTAATGAGAAATATTTTTACACATAAAACTATTTATAAATGTCTTGTCATTGTACAAGGTGGCATAAGTCTTTCAATTTATTTTTTAAAAAAAAAGCATTTAAATAATAACGCGTACCGTATGGATTATGGGAATCTCTCCTGTATAATGAGAATCCACTTAAACGTAATTATTCAGTTTAATCGTTTGGTATACAGGATGTTCCTTTATGATTTATATTCAAATTTTAACCACAAATGTTAGACATCAAAACAAAGCGCAGAATCTATATAAATTTACATAAGTCCGAAAATGCACACTTATTCGTATACTTACAGAATGACGTACCACTAACATGTTGTGAATGTTCCATGATAAGTGTACCACGGTACAGGAGCGTTACACGATGATAGTTTTGGCGATAGTTGGGTGTCATGACAGCGACCAGTTATCTTCGTGTAAATAATGTCAACTTTAATATTTAACGTTTTCTACAATTAAAAAGATATTCCAATAATATTTTGTATATTACTGTATATGAAGCCTCATTAAGGAAGATAATCATCGCTGTCATGACAGCATTATCGCCGAAACTATCATCGTGCAAACGCACCAGATAGTGCTACGTCATGTTAAGAGCGAGTATGGGATAGGATTATGCCATTACGCGACTTCGCCCTAGGTTATCCAGGAAAGAAGGCATTTCCGGACCCATGTTTATATGGACTCTTTCCTCAGTTTTGATGGATTACAATTTGACTAAACATTTAAAAACATTCTGTATAAAATTTCGTTCATAATTGACTCGAATTTATTTTGTTAGACGCAGGAAGACTAGCGCTTGTCTTACATCAAACAAAATCCGGTTCAATTTTGAACTCTCCTCGTATATAAAAAAATAAATTGTTGAAACCTAATTTACTGAAACAATAAACAGCTAGTTCACTGGTGTATTAATCCAAGTAATATATCTCTTCCATAGTACCTATTTGAGTTTCAACGAATCATAATTTTGTCACCACACATCATAAGTCTATATCCGCTATAACTGTTACATTTACATTTCTCTTATCTTACATCATTTTATCAACAGCAACACCAACGATGAAAAGTGTTTCCCCCCCACCCAAAAAAAAACACGTTATAGAGTGACACCTGTTAAATTTATACATCGTAAACCAACGACTCGACTAAAATGTTTCCTATTTTTTTTACTTAGGATAGAAGAAGAAAAAGAGAAGTTATGAAGCGAATAAAATTTGTCTACAGTCGTTAATGTCAACGTAACATAAAAGAGAAAAATCGTATTGAAAGATTGACCCTGTTTGCACTACATATTACACACAAAAAAAAATACTATAACGCACAAAAAATTGCTAGCTGTTACATCTTATTTTTATATGTTGACAGCAACACACTTAAAGAGTGCTACATTTTATAAAAGAAATGAATATTAGTCATGTAACAGATGTTACGCTTCAAAAAATATAATAGAACAGTATGTAAAGTACATTTAAAACTGGCTTTTTATATTTCATTTTAAAATGCTATTACGGTATTTTTTTTTTCATTCATAAAAAAGTATAATGCCAAAATTAAAATGCAAAATTAAAACCTATTCCACTAAATCCAGCGATATAGATATTTTATATTGTTTCACTAAAAATGTTCAAATTTGAACCGGATTTTTGTTTGTTCCAAAACTATAGTGACATTGTCGTCAAACGAATTCCGGTTCGAAATTCTAAGATTTCTAAGTTATTTATTCTAAATAACTTACAATTATAAATTTTAAAATTTATAAATGATATACTGTAATATGATAAATAAATACATACCAATCCATATTTTTATTTATTTACTGTTTGTCTGAGTAAAAATAAAACCCGGGTTAGTTTTTTTGTTCCAATGTAATGTCTCTATGGAATGCAGTCATTTTAAATGAAAATAAAAAGATTATTTTAGAAATTATCTGGTATAATATCTATCTATACTGCAGGCTATTTAAACTTCGGGTACAATTAAACGCCCCACCTCTCCACCTGATACCTGCTTGTACTTGGTTATGAGTTTATTTTGCAAGTTAGGTTAAGAAAAAAAACAAATCATATAGTTAATGTTTTCTATTGCCTAATCTAACCTCCAAAATAAATCCATAACCAGTATTGTACAAGCAAATAGCATCGCAAGAGAGGTGGGGGTATTTAATCAAAGTACCAAACTTATTTTTCAAAGTCATTTTTATATGATAAAGTACACTATACTTTGAAACAAATAATGAAAGCATAAAAAGAAACTTGATAAAATCGAATAACAAAACAAGTTATTTCAAAAATTGCCTTTTTGATAACCTTTATTACAATCTCGTAATTACTATATTTCCACTGTAAATACGTAGAAATATATTTTTGACTGAAAAATAAGTTGTGTTTGTTTGGATGGATCGGTTTTATACTCTCAACAATGAATGGCTGTTCACGTAATGAGGTAGCACACTATAAATAAGTGGTAAACTATATATATATAAAAAAAAGCATTCATTTTTTAAGTACAACAATGTGTGGTGCCGTGAAATGGGTTAAAATGTAGATATATCGTCAGCAAACACTTTTTGAAGAAAAATGAACCCTTCGTGTGACAAAATCTCAGAATTGACTGGACATCGATCCGTCTAAATTTGAAACAACAAAATGTTCCACGACCCCAACTTTTGTTCAAAATTTCAGCCCTGTATGTCATCGGGAACCTACTAAAAATAGAACTCAAAGATGTTGAACCACTTCAACCTCAGAAATAAGATGTTAAGAAAGCAACAACAACCGAAAAAAAAATGGGAAAACTGAATCTGGTTTTAAAAATTCGCTTTTACGGGAATTTCTCCGGATGCATACCTTGCATAAATTAATAATTACAGTACCTGTACATGATATTAGATATATAAATGTGTGTACCTTATACATACAATAAAAATTAACATTCAACCTAGGATATGTTATAAAGTCTCTCCTCCCCTCCCCTCAAACAAAAATTTGTCACCCACCACAAACAGCCTGTTGCATCTTTTCACACGTTCGTCTCCCTACTCCCACCCCAATATCAAAACTCGGATTTTTTCCATAAATAAATCAAATATGCAACGTATTATTTTTTCATTAACTTTATACGCATTACTATATCTCTCTATATCAACAATAAAAAAAAAATTCAACAACAAAAAAATAAAGATCCATTTATTCTTACCGTACGTGTTCGCGTAGGTTCTCGGCGCTAATTTTGTCCTGGAGCAAACGTCCCAGGGCTTCGGGGTCTCGAGCTAAGGTGTGAAGCAAAGGGGACATGGCGGGACAAGGTCCAGCTCCCACACGTCCGAAATAACCAGTCACCAGTCCCACGACGGCACCGAACAAGGTGAGGCCGAAAGCAGCACCGGCAGCCGCAGCAGCTCTGCCGCTGAAGAAGGCCGAAGTGCGGCGAAGTTTGACACCAGCCTCGTGCAAGTGGACACCGTCCGAAGTGTCTCCATCGGCCCATTGCAACTGATCAGCAGGGTCGGGTTCGTTTCTGTAGGGCGTGTAATGAGCCGACATTGTAGCCGAGCGACCCATGCAGCCGGTAAAATGAGAAACGTCCTCTAAAAACGACAACAACAACGGGAGATATAGTATTTTCAGTAGTACAAGTTGTTGATGATGATGTTGTCGATCATGAAAAATAGTGTCACGAACTGTTGTAAACTCATCGTCAATTAACACAAAAAGCAGTACAAACGTACACTGTAACTATACGTATACTAACAACACCGTTCTAAGTAATCATGGTCGTCCAAAATATCCAAAATAAATCACATCCACGTTAGACAAAAAAATGTCGTTTAGTATTGGTATGAAAAAACAAACAACAACAAAAAAAAACGAATCCAATAGTCAGTGTCACTTCGGTCAAAATGTGCAACTCAACGACACACTGGACACGAGATAGAGGAGGAATGTATTGTCAGAAAATACCGACTACACCGAGAGACGGATGACGTATGGATATAATCCGGAATGGTCTAACATGACAAAAGTGAAAGACCGAAAAGTGGGACGTCTTTGCGAAGCACGTGCTCCAAGACGAATGAAACGCTAGGTGTGTAATCGTCCTACTCCACCAAAGTCGACTACTCAAACTGAGCACAGATTCTGCGCCCGTCGTTACCACAGCAACATCGACGTGATCCTTCAAAGCGCACCAAGCGTTAAAACCGCCAAGCTTTTATTTATTTATTTATTTATTTGATTTGTATTATATTTATTTAGTTTATTGGGTATTAATTACATTATGATAAAAATATCATAACAGATAGTGAACCAGTAGAAAAATTAAGCAAAAATTATTTTTTACAATAATTACCGTCCTGTTTACACTCACGGGTGTACTCCCTGTGTATTGCAATTGTTTCACGTCGATAAAGATATTTGTATGCTTCACATGTAGATATGTATTTGTGTGCTTATTCGATTCTATTTGCGAGAGTTTGTAGTTGTGGTTTTTGTTTGTGTGAAAACCAACTTTTTAATGTGTTTTTGTATATCTGTCACAATTTTTTTTATTGTTTTGTCCCCAGTCGACGTGATATTTCCAAAAAAAAAAAAAAAAAAAAGATCTGGATATTTATTAGTATTAATAATTTACATATTAAAAACAAAAAATAATACTGCATTAATGTTTTATATTGTATGCGTGGTTTTGAGGTTAAACTTAGACCAGACCATTTAGAACACCTGTATATTTATAGTAAATCACCCCTTATACCAGAAAAATGTATTTGACCAACGTTTTTTTTTTATTTCCTCAAAGTTGTCCATGTGTTTTTAGAAATAAAAAATTGCCATTAGTCAAAACAATGCAAAAACACCCATAAACATGGGTGCGAAAATGCTAGTGGGGGACTTATAACCGACTTTTAAGGGGGTTGGGTTTCAAGCAAACTTTCATGACGAAAACATTACATCTAAAAATTACGTTGTTTTCATGGAAAATCAACTTCCAAATGAGTGCTTGAGTGTTTAGTTAGACCGCGAAAAATACACAATTTAGCCTTTTTTGCTTTTTTTTCACGAAAACGTCAATGTCTATTTATTATACGTCTATACTTTCGAAAAGTCCGGATGAGGGTCCATTTTCCGAACCCATGTTTATATGAATTTTATGCTTTGTTTGGCAGCTATGGCCAAAATTTAAAATGAAATGGCCAGATTTTTTAGGAACATCCTGTATAAATAATATATAATAATAAACAAGTGGTGTTTTATTTATGTGAAAATTACGTTCCGCGCAAACCTCGCATTAATGGAAAAGATACTTGTATATAGTGTATTGTATATTTCATAAAATAACGAATTTCACAATTCAACTGTAACCCATCATTATGATACAAGTAATGATTATGTTGAATTTGTCATAAGTTAGTGTATTTCAAACATGTGTAGTTCCAACTACTATACTTGAAGGTGTACGTTATTATTTGTATGAAGCAATATAAATACGGCGACCATACGTCTTTGTATTTCACTATGTCCTCTACCTTTATTTATTTAGATCGGTCATCTATTTCCCCGAATTTGTCCACTGTGAAGCGATGCGAGAAACAAAACTTTTTTTATATGCTTTATATTAGCTTCACTTAAGAATGAGCATAAAGGGAGAATTGCATGAATCGACTTCGCAATAAATTGAAATTCGCATTAATCACAACTTGCAGAAATGCAAAATTGAATTACACAAAACACAATATCCGAATATCGAATTACTCAAAGATCGCATTAATCTACATTCGCATAAGTCAAACCTTGCAGTAATCTAAAACGAAACTACAGCCTTAATAGTCGCATAAATCGAATATTTCATTAGTCAAAAAAAAAAATGCGTACAACTAAATTTGTATAAATTGAAATTCACATAAACCGAAACTTGCAAAATTTAAAAACTCAAAACTTGCATAAATCGATTTACTGAACGATTGCATAAATCTAAATTCGCATTAAGCGTATTCTTAAAAAAAGAATTTCTGTTTTTACTTATTTTTTGTCGTGTAAAATATGGTCACCGTAAATATAAACCACATATAATCGACTAATGATATACTGATCAATAAAAACAAAAATAGAAACAAATAAGTACGGTACCGTATACCGATAACATTCGATTAAACTTTAAAAAATATATCACTGAAAATAAAATCATTTTAACCTTGTTATTAAAACCATTCGTTTTATAGACAGCACTTAAATTTTTTTTAGACAGCACTTAAATTTTTTTAGAAGAAAAAATTTAAACTGTAGAAAAAAAAAAGAACACAAATAAATAAAATAAATAACACAAACTATTTAAAAAAAAGGCAAACCAATTAATCACTGATTTAACTTCGCCGCACATTCGAACGTGCGTGAAAAACCTTGTTTTTCGCACTTCGTGTTAATAAGGTTTAAAACACCCCCATCTTTCTCGACCCCCATTTTTTTTTTGGTCTCTAAACTTCGCTAATGAGACCAAGGGAATTTAATTTCGTCAACGGCATGCATTATAATTCACTCTTTTTGTTGTGAACCTTTGCCACTTCTTTGGAACATTCCAAACCCAAGCTCAACCCTTATTTTACATTCACCTCACGTCGGCGGGTGGTGAAGACAACAGTCATCAACAACGACGTTTGGGCTCAAGACCAAAAACTGATTTATTATAACACCACCACCAACCATCATCAAATAAGCCTAAAATCCCATCTTCTGTAAAACGGACTTTCCACGAGATGGTCCTTCTGGATAAAACTTTTGCCGTTCTTGGAATAGTAATAAAGTCATTCTAGAAGTTGGTCAACTTGTGTTGTTTGTTTTAGTTTTGGGTTTGTTTGCGAAAGTGTATGGTCAAGCCATCTTTGTAATGAAACGGCGGTCGTAATGTCGGATGTGTTTTTGTGGTGACTCCAATTTACTGCGGCAAAGACAACATTTTTCTCTTGGAGTCAGCTTGCGAGTAGTGGGAGAAGAAGAAGAAGAAACAACCAATGGGTTTGATTTATGAAGTCGTTTCGCACTTTGAAGTTGTTACACGAGTGGCGAGAAAATTTCTTCCCCTTTTGTCTTTGTTGTACTTCAACAAAGTGTTAACCGCAGCGGGGGATGAAGAATGAGGGATGAAATGTTTAAGAAGAAGAAGAGGAGAAAAAAGGAAGAAGAAAACAAAATGGTGATGAACGAGTGCTTCCAGAAAGAAAATGCTCCATTTTACAAAATACCGGAAAAAAAGTTTTAAAATAGCTGCACAAGAAACTTTCTAGTTAACGTGACAACCCAATCGCTTGCGTAGAGTGAACAAAGGTAGAAAAAATGGCGGCGTTTTGGTCTTCGACGTTGTTTCCGATCGCAACGGTTGATCTACGTTACCATAACTTTGGAATCACATTTCGATATTTATTTATTTACTTATTTTATACAATCCAAAGAATCAACTTATACAACATTAGCTAATAAGTAGCTCTGAAATTAATTTACAAAGTATGATTCATATACTGTAGTTAAATATTAACACTATGTAACTGAGTGTTATTTCCTGTGTGTTGGTAATAAATAAGTGTTATTTCCTAATTCGTTATGCTTAAAAACTATGGAAAATGATTATTATTTTTCTCAAACTTTGCTTTTGTGACCAGGACATTGGGTCTCATCTCAACGAAAAAAAGAACAAATTTTGTTCAGATAAAATCAGGAAGAAACATATGAATAAAAATGACAATGTTCTTATCTCTTTAAATAAAATCCGAAAGTAACTTTGTTTTCGATTGCTCATTGGTTCTCAACACCATCCAACGACATTCGTTAAATGGTGGAACAAAATTTGAACGACCTACTTAGGAAGTTGTGAACACCCACCCAAGGGACAAAAGAAACAAGTTTATCAGTCATTTGACGGATTATTTACTAGTTATATAACTAGGATCGGCACCACGCTATGCGAATGCCAAAAATCAGAGCGAAGCGGATCTTATATTATTTTATATTTTATTTT
>JAQIWH010001977.1:0-27425 GCA_034695005.1 Cryptops parisi
AACAATACAAAATTATTATTCATACAAATCTACCTCACCACTATTATAAACATTACCCTTATAACACTATAAGAATATGGAATCAACTCCCCTACTCTCTACAAAAATTGGGAATTATATGTACCCACTTCAACTGCTCATTGACATGCTCTCATTTCAAAAAAAAACTTTTCAATGATGTTCTTCATACGTAGAATTTAAAATAAATAAATAAATAAAAAAAAAAACAACAGAAGTTACACTCATTATACTAACAACTATAAAATAGAAAATTCTCTATCCATTATTATCTGTGATTTTGATCTTTAAGGCTACAAATTGATGTAATTTTCCAAGATATTATTTTGTTATTTTAAGCTAATTTGCTAGTTTCTTTCAACTGATTCTGTTTGATTTGTATCAATAATTGTACTCTGTGTCCCTATGGGGCGAAATACTTAAATAAATAAATAAATAAATTATAAACTAGAAAATAAAACGTTAAAAATATTTTGACAAAATTTAAGTATGCTACCTTGAACTTGACATTTTTATAGCACCCTATGCAAAAACACGACGAGACGAAGGACATTTCAATATCAGTTTAATGTTAAAAAACAAAACCAGAAATAAAAATAAGGGTTTTAAAAAATCATTATAATTATAATAAAAAGTACTAAGAAAAAACTTGGATCCGTCTTACAAAAAATCCGTCTACGTTGTAACAAAAAATGTAAGAAAGGAAAAAAAGTGAGGTAAGCAAATTAAAAGTGAGGAGAAAAATGGCGGAACTCATTAGCAAAGTGAAATTGTTTTCTCTTTTCCCCCATTTTTTTTCTTTTATCTTTCTTCTAGGTTCCATTTTCACGTTTTTGGACCACTGCCATTAAGAACAAAAAAGAAGAAGCAGAAGAAAAACCGGAATGGAAAAAAAGAAGATGAAGAAGTGTGAACACGGTAGCCATGGCGACAGGTGATCTTATCGCCATCTTAGCAAAGCAAAAAAAAAACACGTGATCTCTCTCAGAGACGGACGGATGAATTCCAAGAATGAAGACAAGGTTTGGGATTCTGGATTTCTCAACAACCCTCAGGATCCTTAGCAATGCTGTTTTCCACAGACAAACATACACCACGAACCGATCGTTCATCTTCCATGTGGGCAAATCGAAAAGACAAAATTAACATCCACCCGACAGACTGTGTTTATGTGTGTGTGTAGTCGAGAAATGTTGAGAATGATCATTTAAAAAAAATTAAAACATTTTTTACACAACTTTCCCTATATGAGAATAAAAGCCTAAAATGGTTGTAAACCTAGACATTTCCTGTGAAGATGAAACAAAAACGAAAAGCAATATGGTGGTATTCTGGTCCTAGACGTCGCCACAACTGTTTCCATATTAAATGACGTCCCACAATGCTTATCCTGCTGCGTACGATTCTTCATGGATGTTACTGGTAATGCATAGAATCCAGGCATTTTATAGAATGCTTAGCCCATTTCGACAAAGTATGAAAGAACACCTTGTATACAACTGTTTAGGTTAGGGAAACAATAGTTCCTATAATGAAACATTTGGGTCTAAAATTAGGTCTTGTTTTGAACCTACCCTAGATTCTTGTTCAGTGCAACTATTCCAAAGCTAATATCTTACATTGCATACTAAACCAGGTTTGACATTCTATAAAAATAACTAAGAAAAACAACGATCAAAAGTTTTTGGTTATTTTTTGCTACCCAAAGTTTTTGGTTGATAACTTTTGGTTAGCAGTTACTTTGTTTTCTAGTTATGCATATTAGAATAAGAAAACGCGCTATTTATTCCATGAAATGTGTGGATTCGATACATTGCCCGTAACATATACATCAATGTAAGAAAATATAAAGATGAATTTTACAGATATAAATAATGATGCTTCACATTCACCTACAAAAGAATACCCAAATCAAGATATCTAATGACTTTGTACTATTAGCCGAAAGGTATGTAAAACAGCCCATCAACCATTAAAAGAAAAGATGAAACAAGATAAAACATGGACAGAGAAAAAAAAGGTGACATTTTAGGCCCAGAAGCTCCCTCAGAAAAGGTTCTCCACCCACACTGTCTCTCCATATAATGGTAGAGTGTGCTTGAGAGATTAATTACGAACGGGAAACGGGTTTCCATCCAACCTCGGGGCACCTAAATGAGAAAAAGTTTCGAAAAATCTGCTGTCTCACCACTCCACTTTTCCTACTCTACATATACACTACAATGAGTGGTTATAATAGCCAACGGCATCGACCAAAATACCGATAAAAAAATTGAGTGACATTGATAAGCAAACAACGCCTTCTCATCCTTATGTGATAACATTAGATGCATGATTATCATCAAGATGATGAAGGTTGTGAAATCTGTTATTTGTTAGCTTCTACGAGCATTTATTTTTGCAGGGCAGGGCTCTTTTTCGTAGGACTACCGGTTGCGTGATATCCATACATTAATCAAGATATCTTCCCTACCCCCATTTTCATCTCAAACTTTTTGTTCGGCTTCGAGAGATATGTATTCTTTGCTAATGTGAGTTATGATTTCAAGGTGTAATAAAAAAGTTTGAAAAATATATATATATATATGCGCGTTTCTAATGAATTGGTACAGTAGAATCCAGCTGTTATGATCACTTTGAGACTTGTGCTTGATAACAAAACCGACCGATAACATTGAATAATGGATAAAAAAAACATTGTTTTAGGACCGACTAATTATGATAACAATAACAGCGATAACATTATCCGTGATTATAATAAACGGATTCCACTGTATTGTGTTGGGAACGACGTGAGTGTAAACAAAAGAAATAATATCATCATGTGCTATAGCACGGGTTACTTATGAGTGTGTATGAAGCGAGTAATTTCTTCATTGTTTTACAACGTGGCCCGCGGGCTGGACGAATGGGTTCGAGGTGTACCCAGTGAAGCAAACGTCACCCGAGAGGGGTTCCAAACCAGTGAGGATTAGAAAAAAATTGCCTTGAGGGTCACACGAACTCGTCACCTATCAACAAGCGAGCACATCATAAAAAAAAAAGTTCCAGCAATTTTCAATTGATTCAAAACAAAGGTGACAAAAAGGACCACGAGAGAAAAAATAAAAGAGAGAAAAAAAGTCTCAATCTTCGTCTCCTCCCAACCAATAAAAAAATATAAGACCCCCCCTCTGTCCTCAGGTTGATTTCACCTTTGGAAGTGCCAAAAAAGAAAAGACCAGAGGCTATACGACAGTCAACTTGGGGGGCAATCCCGACTTTCTTGGTGGTGGTTGTCATAGTAACTAAGAGTTTTCTCCCTCAGATCAGCGATTTGAGAGCCAACTAGGCCAACGGCAAACACGTGACACGGTCAGGGGAATCTCAGTTATTGTCACTTGCCATCCTTACTACCGTACTACCTATCTTCCGTTCCATTCTACGCCCCCGCCTTAATGACCCCTCGAGGGAGAAATTGCTCACCGGTTTCCAAAATCTTATTAATCAAACCCCCACCACTAACACATGATGAAAGTCACCAAAACCTGAGCTTTCTCCAGGCCAAAAATTTTATTAGTAGAGAAAATATTCTAACAACCCCTAAATTGGCAGCCAGAGAAAATGAGAGAGAGAGAGAAAAAAATGTGCACATATTTTTAAAGAAATATATATTTCGACAACACGTCGGTTCAACATTTAAATCAATGTGTCGTTTTCTTGACAAATTTAAGAAAACCGGAACTGAAATTAATTGCAATTTTTCTTCATTTTTTTGTTATCTTATATTTTAACTTTATTTCCTTATAAAATAGGAAAATATGTATAATCACCGTACTGTCATTTCATATTGAATACAATTAATAAAACACAAACTGGCAACGTCAAGGACCAAACCGACACCATGTTGTTCTTTAGTTTTAAGTCTAATTTTAAAATTGATTTTAATTTTTCACTTTCATGAAAAATTGAGAAAGATATGCCATTGACCAGTGATGCAATTCTATATTGAACAAAATTAATAGCGCAAAGATTCAACGTCAAAGACGCCGCCATCTTGTTTCGTAGCCTACTCTAAACTAAAACAAGTTTATTTCTAAAATGCTTCGAT
This sequence comes from Cryptops parisi, assembly GCA_034695005.1. Classification (NCBI taxonomy): domain Eukaryota; kingdom Metazoa; phylum Arthropoda; class Chilopoda; order Scolopendromorpha; family Cryptopidae; genus Cryptops; species Cryptops parisi. The sequence continues at coordinate 4,109 of JAQIWH010001977.1, forward strand.
AAGTCTGACTTTACCACATAACATTTCTTATAATTTTTTATCTACATTACTTTTTTTTAAATTTAAAACGAGTCATTTCCAACCCTATTCTCTAACGTCAAAGACCAAAATGCGGCCATCTTGACCCTTTCTCTTTACACACCTTGTTTTGAGAATGTAACTATTTATAAAATATTTCGGTAGGTATCACTCTTCTTAGCTGAATTTCAACTCTTACACGTTACGTTTTAACATGAAGGTTCCTTTTAACTTCAATTTTCATCGTTTGACAACGTAAACAAATGTAAACGTACGCCTAAAAAAACAAAAAGTAAAAGTAAAAAACATTCAACAACGAGATGAGATCATTAACACGGAAATGGACAATCCTACTACATCGTAATGTGATTGATGACGTTCTATCGTTCCATTTGTTGTTCTAATACGCCATTTTGTAAGTGCTTAAACTTCAATTTCGTATCCACCCAACAATGATTTATAGTGGCAATTAATACCTTCAATGCAAAACGGGTGGACCCCACATTTGCAAACACAATAATAAAATCTCATCATCTGTTTCATATACAGGATAAAGTAAACTTTGCTGAAATAAATCAATTCATAGCAGAAATAAATGTAAACCTATTAAAACAATAATAATAAAAAAAAACAATGTTTCTATTATATTTTTTATACAGAAAATGCTTTCTAAACTATGCAACGATAGAGATAATTCACAATTTTGATCAATATGTAACCAAACCGAAAAAAGTAGGTTGGAGTGTAACAGCTCCTAATAACGACTCAATACGGTGACAACATGGAAAAGTGCAAGTTCCATTTTCCGACAGCTGACAACAGTTTAGAAGACATTTTTTCTTGTTCGTTACCATTTTCACGTACAACAGCAGTAGCACGTGACCTGGCAACTCAATCCCTAATTCAATTTAAGAATCCGAAATTGTTAATTCCTTACTTTTCTCTGCGCCACTTGGAAAACAAATTGTCCGTAATGGCAATATTAAAATACCCACAATGCAACGCTTTTGTCGTTTAGAACCAGAAACTACTTAAACTTAAACATTAAAAATGTAAAAACAAAAACAAACCTAAAACTATCACAAGAAGTCCTCGATTTACGCGAATTTACTTATACGTGACAACTTTTCCTACATACCATGCAAATAACTTTTGTTATTATGCGATTTTTTTGTGATTGCTCGCATAAACCAAAAATCTTGTTACTTTAAATCTTGTATAATCAATTTATATAAACAACGAAAACGCATTTTTAAGTTTTAAAGTAAACGCTTTTATTGTTTAAAAACTCTCCTTTGTACACTTTCAAAATAAAAAACTGCAAACTAATTTGATTGGTTGCATATTCCACGTAATCACTGGCGGCACTGATAGGTTAGAAACGTACCAACAATGCAAAGCATCTCTACCAGGCAACTGAATCGATAGAGTGCAAAGGCTGCGAGGCATTCCACCACTTAGTGGGTGGCGCTAAATGTCCCTTTTTATTGCAATCCGACTATAAAAACTTCAACTAGTCTGTCAATGACAACAACAGAACGTCGAACCCCCAATTTTTTTTCTATTCAGATACCAACAGGTGGATTTTTCGATGGAAAAAGAAAAAACAAACATTCGAAAAAGTCTATTTCAAATTATTCTTACAAATTGTAAATGGACCATTTTCAAGACCCTGGAAAAATAACATTTTTTCAACTCGAAACTGCATAAATCTTTATAAATATAGAATAAATGTTTTGAAATTATTAATTTAAAGACATATAACACATGGATCTAAAAAAAAAAAAACATAGAAGAGGAAGACGAAAAATCGATGTTGATTTTCAATTGGCATAATTCGTATGCGTTTGAAGATCTTGTACGTCTCAGCTGCAACGTCTGCAAAGTTTGCACTACTTCCTAGTACTGATACTACTGAGTGGGTTATGGACACGAATTTGACCAATTGCAGACGTTTCACGTCCGAATCTATCGCCATTTTGGGTCGGTGCCAAAGGGTTAAGAGATGTACGATACGACAGAAATTTGGCACCAAACACACGTCTATTGAACTTCTAAAAATTGCATTTTTTTCATTTATGTCGTGGAATAACATTTACGTTTAGTGAATTCTTCAAAAATTTACAAATAAACAGTTTAATTTTGTACATGTATAAAAGTTATGTTTGCAAAATGTTTGACATACCATTTCATTAACCCAATATTGAACATCAGATTTAAAGTTTCTTCAGTGATTACCAATAAAAGGAATTTCAGTAAAGGCCTCCTGTACACAGGCAAAATTTATTTTGTATTTTTTTTTTATTTTAATAATCCTTCATCCCGTTGGGACAGCCAATTACAAACAAAATACTATTATATTATTACAAATGAAACTATTAAACTGAACTATAAGTGTTTTTCATCCATTATTAAACATTTTAGGTATGGCAATTCAAGCAATTTGTGAACATTTGTGACCTCAGCTTATGGCCAACCAGTTTTTAATAGTTAAGAAAAAGCTGACGTCATAAGTGAAATATTTTTTAAATAATTACAAATTTAAACATCAAGGAGTTCTAGTTACGACTGATATATCAAAAGCATATGATACAATTTCAAGAAATTAAATTTCTTATTAGTGTTCTTTCTATGTGCCTCTTGCATCAATGCCTGACTTTGTTGCACGACCATTTATCTGTGAAGAACAAAACTAAAAGGCATTGACATAATGCATTTCCTTAAAATAAATGAAATTTCATAATATTTGCAATGATTCATATATTTGAGAAAAACGACATTCTAAATCGAAATATGCGTGCTATATTTCAAATTTATGTCGAATTTTGCTGACGTTAATAAGAAAACACCGTAAATCAATATGCAATTTTCTCTTGCAAAGATGTAGCCAAAATTTTCTTTCGAAATAAAAAGTAAAATTTACAAAAAAGAATTCCCAATTTTTTTTCTTTAAAGGTTCTATAAATCGTGACGTTAATTCCCATTTAATTTAACGTAAAGTTGAGCGCAAGAAAACAATTATTGGAAGAAAAAAAATCTGTATAGGAAATTGTTACAAATTTAATCCCAAAAAACGATGATGCTTTGAGTGAAAAAACCCTTTAAGTCTTCAAAGAGTTAAATCGGGAATGTTGAATCAACAAGCCGATTAATCGATAATCTGTTTAACAACCATCGGTTGGCAAAAGTAAAATGGAAATTAACCAGCGCTATTTTAAACATCGAGAAGATCAACTGCGGAAATCAAAACCGTTTCGTTGACCAAATGAAAACTTTACATATCGAAATAATCCTACTTTATAAAATGCTTATGTTTATCCGCAACGAATGATTCCATGACAACAAGTTAAAACACAACCAGCCATCGTAGCAGCGTGGATGTTGCTACTTGTACAGTGATTGGTTGTACAGTCAATTTCAAAGTTTCAAAGCCATTTTTTTTCGGTTTGTAGTATCAAAAAATGACGTCATTGCATCGTGATACATCCATAAATGGGAAATTAAAAATAAATTAACAATACATTTGAAAGTAAATAAATGCTTCAGTTACTTATAGAAATGTTAAAAGTGCCAGAATACCATACCCGAGGAATAACTGTTTTTTTGTTTTTTTGCTAGTAAATAATAAAACCACAAAAAATGTAAATTCATAAAGTAATGAAAGACAAGTAGTACAGTGGTTTGAAAATGTTCGATTGAATATACATGTATTTTAAAAAAAAATCGGTTTTGGGAAAACATCGAGAGGTACATACAATATGAAAGGTTTGAATGTTGACAATTCCACCCGATTGGACAGGAAAGGGTTCGAAGGAACCATGTCCGAATACCCTGACGAGCGTCACTGCTCAATGAATAATGGAACAGTTGCTTAAACCCACTGATCCATTCTGTGATATCAACTTCGAAGAAAATGGTACTACTCTGTGTGTGTATCTGTGTTTCTCTTTGTGTGGGTGTATCTTTGTGTGTGCATGCTTTCAGCTTTTATTTGTTTAACCTTCTGGGTAGTCAAAAAAAAGAAGAAAAATATCGGAAGAAAAAAGTGGTGATCCGTGGTTTTGCGGTTAAACAAAACCTTGTATAAACTTTCGAGAGTTCGATGTTTTTGTTATACAGGATGTCCTAGATTTATACGACATTCTGAAATAATAATGTGCATAAATCGAAATTTGCTTTCATTGTAATTTACATGAAATGTTGATACATTAGGGTTCCGTCACTTTGGATTCATCGCATAATATCAATTTATGTGGATTCCTTATATGCGATTCTGCTGTTATGCGGCGAGACATACTGTAGACATACTGTATACTCCTCTTAGACACCCGTTGTAGAAAAAATATTTAGATTTAATGTGATGATGCACAAAAACAAAAATTAATTGAACGCTGAAATTTTTCAACGGCATTAAAATTCTAATATGTGCGATTTATGTAAAATTTTTGTGAACTTAACCCTCGTATAAATTAAGGACCTCATGTCCTCAATTTATACGAGATTATTTTTATATAATAATTGGCAATAGTGGCTGCGCTCATCTAATGTGTCCAAGACAACGCATGAGAATGCATGGTTGTTACCTCAATAGCCATCACATCAATTATATCAGTAGCCATCGGCTGATCAGCAACACATGACACTCGACCAGGAATTCCCTGTCATTATTGACTGGTTTACTTCTAGTGTTTTATAATAACTACAAATTAAAAATATTAAACCAAATTTCGATTATTAATTTGTGTAATGTTTCAAAATATACTTATATTGTTGTTAAGCAGAGTGTTTCCAATAGCCTCAAATTCATAACTTCGATGATTTGGAGTTTAAAGGTTCATTGATGAAACTCTAAACTCCGCATCATCAATTCTACTTCAAACACTACTAATTTTCATTAACAATATTAATCTACCTTTAACGCTACCAATTTTTCTTGATTCCCAATGGAATAAGCTACAACCGCACGTGTCCATTCTCCAATTAACGAGTTACGGGCCCGAGATATTAAGAATTTCGAATTTGCGTAAAGTGTAAATTAACTGGTGATAAAATTATGTGCTTTACAACAAAACTCTTTTCATTTCGCGATGAAAGTTAAAATTCTTAATTTGTTTTCAAAACGATGTTTAAGGTCATTTGTGACATGTTTATTGTTGAATATTAAGAGAACACTGAAAATTCTATAGTTAAATATGAAAAGTGAACGCGACCAACCGTGTTTTGATTCGAACGTAAACCTTGTTAGAAAGCTTCCAAGACCAAGCATTTCTGAATTACCAAGCCAAACTAGATTAGAGAGCGACGAAAAGGACACGGATGAAATGCCAAGACAAAAGTAATCGAATCGAGTTTTGTTCTGAACGAAGTCACAAAGTCAGTCACCATAGAAATGTGAAAAGAATAAGAAAGAAAGGACAAAAGGAGAAAAAAAGGAACGTGTGTCCACACCAACCACAAACTGATCAGATTTTCGGTTAAGAATCTTGAGGCGACTAAACTTTATCTCTTGTGAAGTGTACTAATGATGTAAGCCGATTACAAGATGACGACGACTTTTTTTTTTGGACATTCGCTATCTACCAATACGATTCGAATAGAAAAATGACAAAACTATATAAAAAAATGTGTATTGTGTATTTTACCACAAGCGTTCTTATCCGGTTTTTATAGACAATAAAAGAAGTCAGAAATATGTACACAGTAAAAAACTCTTGATCGGTTCTGCATTGGTTAATCGGTAGATAATTTTACAGTCCACTAAACATTTAAAAACTTTACTATTTTTTTTATAATAAGTTATATAAATGTAATTCTTGGTGGAAAACAAGCATAAGAAGTTGGCGAATTTCATAGTGCGCGTCCGAACCGCAGTGGCGCTGCAGTCAGTCGTGTTCTAAAATGGCGGATGTATAAAAAGATTTTCGAAATACTGTATATAAAACTTTTAAATATGACGCTTTCAAAATCTAACTTGAAAATTTGTGCGTTCTTTAGTTTTTGCCTAGATTGACTTTTTAACATCCCACTCTTGACGAATGTTTTCATAAATACGACTTGTTTCTTTTTGATCTTCTCCGTTTGTATCAACTATTAAGTTGTTGTTTTTTTTTTATTTATTATGTGTTGTTTTGTCCGATACGTCACCTCTGTACGCAATAAAGTTTCTATCTATCTATTTAAAAGTTCAAACACTTCTCACAATTCGTCGACATGGGGGAAATGTTGCAGAGCTCATGGCGTGAGATTTAGACTACAGGTATTCTTCGTGTCACCAAAAGGGCTCGAGTGGAAGTGCAATAAAATCATATTTATTTTTTTATGTTCACTCGGACATTTCCATGTTTAGTTATGGTATTTACCTTCAAACGGTTGGTGATTAAAATGTTTCGATCTCATTGTGGACACCCTATAATGTTGTTCTGATGTTGTCCTGCAAAATTGTAAGCTTTCTCAGGATGGTTCAAGAAACCTCATATAGTGCAGGAAAAATAAAACTTTTAGGTTGATTGATTATACATATTTCAAGGTTCATTTCACCTCATCATCGTCATTTAATCTTTGTGCCATCCGTTTTACAATAATTTTCATTATCACAAAAAATACAAGGTATCTTTTTTTTGTGAAATACTTTTCCATTGTAAAAACCAAACAAATAATAATAATAATAGTAATTCGATGTGAAATGAACCTCAAAACATGTCTGACATGAATGCATTTGTTTATACAATAAATGAAGGATGTAGAATTAAAGAAAACGGAGAACATATACTATTAAGAGAATTTATGGAATTCTCAATTTTTTGCTGAGTATTCGCAGAGCGTGAGCTTCGCATAAACCGAGAACCTCCCAGTAATTTGCAAACAGTGACCGTTAAGAATCAATGGCGCAGCAGCTTTATTCTAATTCCACTGCGGAATTGGAATTCCCAACTGATAAAAGTGCACACGCCAGCAAGAACAGTGTGTTAAGAGAAAATGGAGGCTGTTGCCTATCTCATCTCACGGGTGACACGTTATAGGTTTTGAGTGCTAATGGAGCGTTGTACTATATCAGCTTGTGTGCGCGTGTGTCTGTGTGTGTGTGTGTTCTATGTAGGTAGGTGGAGGGGGAAGAGACACTTCCTTTCCACCTATCATACACCTCTGGAGGTGAGTGGGGTTGGTTATTACGCGCCAGGTCCCTGCTGAGACTAGAGAAGATTGTTGTGGAGGATAAAAGGGCCCACCCAGTGGGTCGTTTTGGGGTGTGAGAAACCAAGCACATTTTTACCCAACTCGTTTGGGTTGCAGTTGTGTCTGAGGGGAGGGGGAGTGACAATGAGTCACGCTACTACAGAACTAGACGAACCTCCAACCACCTGCGCCCACTTTTTTTTTTTAGCGATGACTAATTAATGAAGCTCGGTCGAAGAACCCAAGATGCTTCCGGAAATGTTGTCGAGTGAGTAAACAAACGGCGTGTACTCCAACATAAAAAAAGACACTTTATTTGGTATTTTTTAAAAAAAAACAACAACACACTAATGAATCGACATAGGTGTGAAGCTAATAACGAAGTGCCATTTTGGAAATACAGTTATTCCTCTTTATGCAGTGAGTTGTTTTTTTTTATACACGGATTATGTAATTTTTTATTTTGATTTAGTAAAATTTATTTTAATTTTAAAAATTCATTACAAACGCAAATAGCAAATAATATTATGCAGACAGCATTTGTTTACATCATACTTCGCTAGATGGCGTTACATTTTTCATAGATAATATTTCCACGCATAGATAGTAGTAAAGTAAGCTACTAATTAGGTATCTACATAATGATAAAGATCATTTTATTATAGAAACCGTTTAATTAACCTAATATGACCTCTAAACATTCACAACGTGTTACATGTGAAACCATGTTGTTAAGATTATAAGCCGCACTAGCCGTGTTGTTAATATTATAAGCTATGATATAATACACTATTTTCCTATGTAACCTCTTATTGTACATTGAACCACAGTCTTCCTAATGGCAGTTTTAATAACCGTGGCACTTTCCAGCCATTAACTACCGCACAACGAAAAGTTATCATATTGTATACGTATTTGTGTATTACGTCAAACAAAATAAAAAACGTTCCTCTTAAAATGATTGGCAGTTTCGGGGCAATGTCCGGTTAGTGGTAACATTACCCTCAAATAACGTTAACACATGAAAACGTAAAAAACACAACCAAAACCCCCTTTTAAAGCTAAACCAACAAAAACTATGTACACTTTACTGTATTTTCTACTATTGCGAAAAAGAGCCTAGCGTTCTATACATCATCACAACACGGACTTCATTGTATAAACAACATCGACAAAGCTGTCGTTTTTCCAAATGCAACTTGGTATTCCAGCCTCGGAACGATTCGAATCGGAGGAATAAAACGAACATTGCTCTTGCTGCTCAAATTCCTTCTGGAAAACGTTTTCCCGTGCAAATAGCCCTAGCAACTCGACTCTATCGTCTGCTTATTTATTGGCTACGCAAAAGCGTTTCTACTACTACTACTACTACTACCACCACTACTATTACTATTATACTACCAGTGCCTTTATTTTTTTTATAACTCCCTCATCCCCCCGAATAAAAAGAATAAAAATAACTTTCCAAACCAGCCGTTGGCAGTCTCGAGCCTTTAGTTATTCGACCATCACAAATATTTATTCAACGTCACAAAAATATATACTCGTGCTTTGTTTTATTTGCTTGTTACAATATTCCCATTTCGCAAAAAAAAATATATATATATATAATATATATATATATAAAATAAATAAATAAAAGTGAAAACCACTCAACATTTGCAACTGCCCTTTTCTTCTTTTCATACCAATGGTCATATAAGAAGAGAAAGAAGAAGAAGAAGGGGAGAAATAAAAAGAAGAGGGCTTGTGTTTGCTACTGTTCTTTCTTTCACTTTTTTTATTTACCCCCTTTTTTTTCGTACTCTAAATAAAGCCTAGCAGACATATCCACCCACGCAAAGCAAGCGATCGATGGAGAAGGCAAGCTTTTCTCTCGCTTTCTCTTTTACACACACCCTATATGCACAAGCTACTGCTGCCACTACTACCTACTGCTGCTACCACTGTCTCTTTTGCTACTTCGAATCCCCTCAATAGGGAAATGGTCGCTTTCCTAGTTCCCAGTTCGCGCAATGACACGATAGGGAGACTGCTGTTCGACCTGCTGCCAAGAGGACTTTCAACTTCCCCAAAGAAGTCTCCAAAAACAATGATAATAATAAAAAATAGCAATAAAAAAATCCACGCTACATCTTTGGTAGTATATGACCGTAATGATAATCACTAGATCGATAATGATACAAAAAATAAATAAACAATCGATGTGTTATTTATTTTGGAAGTCGCCAGAAGATTAAAAACAAGAAAAAGAACTCAATTGCATTTTTCCAATTGCAAAACAAACTTGACAGGGTTGTTATGATCGTTGTTGAAATTGTTGAACATAGTAAAATAAATATAAGAAAAAAGGTCCACAACAAAGTTATTATGTTAGTATATCGATTAGTTGCAAAAGCCTGCAGCATAATTCCTAATTCGTTTTCGCGAGACCATTTGAACATTCATTTCATGTTTTTATTTTTATTTTTAGAGTTGTACCGGAATATTGACAATAATTTATTAATACAGGAACGAATTATTAATGTTTAATCACAGAAAGTGAAACTAAATGGAAAACCGAACTTGCGGATCGAATTCATTTTAAACTTTCAGCTATGAATGTTTTATGAATTACTAACAAAGTCGTGTTGTCGCAGCTTAATCGCACGATAATTATTTCCTGATCGCACAAAATTTTTGGTATTTTTCTGTTTGCCGAGAGGCATCGCTTGTGGTGCTAGTGGCTAGTTCCAGTTTACGTTAAATAAAACAAACAGATCATTTTATGATTAACTATAAATTTATTGAATGCTGCATTTTTGATTACTCCAAAAACTGGAATACTACTAATTTAGGCAAGTTAAAAATAACCACTAACGCCACATGCGGTGCCTCTCGTCAAACAGAAAAGTACCAAAGTTTTATATATGCCACAATGTACATAATCCAGGCATTGTATACAATGCCTAGCCTCTTTTAGCAAAGATAGCATCTTGTATAACACTGGTTTGTTTTTGTCAGTTTAGGCTAGGTTAGTTACCAACATTTCCTCTAATTTAAGCAAAAGCTTTAAGCCTACATTTAAATGAAACCAACAAACCTTTTTCTTAACATAACTACAGTATGCTATTTTTGTACATTAGACTTATACGGTTTTAGATTTATGCGAAAAACTTTGTACACTCGATACAGTAGATTATCATCATAAACAACTGTCTTATACATTCAATTCCCAGCTCACTCACTCAAAAGTGAAGCTAATATAAAAAAGTATAATCAAACATTTCACATTACAAGTCCCACTGTGCTGGTCAATGATCTACTAAATAATGAAACGACAACAATTTTCCTGTCTGTATTTCTCGCGTGTCATTGGCTGAAAACGTACGACGTTATATGACGTCATATGACAAAGCAGCACATGGCACTCAAATAATGTCTTTTGGAACCCGGCCCCAAGGAGACCTTGCAAAGAAAGCGAGTCATTTAAAGTAGTTTTCATGTTGTTGTTGTAGGATTCATTATTGCTACACGTAAGCGAATGTTGCGGAACAACATGAGATGATTTCTTAATAAACACAAAAAACTTTCCCGTCATTTTTGACGGGTTATTTACAAGTAAGTATATATACCAAATGAGAAATTAATGAATATTAATACCAAACAAAAACAAAACATTAACCCGGTTAATATGTATTTAATCCGTAAACATGTCATGTAATTGGAAAACGATTGTTTGTTCTGAGAAAAAAAGTCTTTGAACCATGTGTCAAAGATGCACTAGGCGCAACGAGGATCAACGATAAACAACAACTGATGATGACTTTATCCCTCCAAGCAGTTCTCTGCTTTTTTTTATATTATTAAACCATCTATTGTTATTTACTCTCTGAGAACGGTTGTTTGGAAACCCTTTATCCCACCATTATTTGACATCATCCAGAGGAAACAAAAACACAAATTAAAACCCCCTTCATCGTTCACTAAACTCGAGTGAACGAGAAAACAATTCATCGAGCTTCAAAGAGCAGCTGTCGACTAGGAGGAGCTTTAACCCTATTTCTCACTTTCACTAAGATTTTCATTCATACTTTTCATAACCAATTTTTAGGTCAACCCCACAATGATATTAATAATTTCATTTTTAACCACATTTCGATATTTTTCTAAATTATCACATTTTTTTTATAATTAGTCCAATTTTTATTTGTAGAAAATATGTAGTTTCATTTATGTTGGTTCCGTGCAACGGTCGTTGGGGTTGACATGTATTCCCAACGGATTCGTCCCCACAATAGTGTCAATTATCCTTTCAGTCCCCAGGGTGTCCAAGAGTCCCCCCCACAAAGGCCATAAGTTACGAGGGGATTGGAACCACGTCAGACCCATCATCAATCAACTCCAAAGCACAATGGGTTTGTTTTCTATTATTCTCTATCATACCCCATACTGTACACACGTTACCGGGAATCCAGGCATTCTATAAAACGACATACTTGGTTTAGGCAATGTATGGAATTAACATCCGAATAGTTACGTTATGCAAGAGTTTAAATTTAAGCCTATTTTTGGCTTTTCTTTTTTGGAGAAAATGCGAACTAGCCAAACACTTTCATACAACATGCGATTTCATATTTTCCTAAAAGAGGCAAGACATTCTATACAATGCCTGGATTCATTACATTGCCGCTAACATATACAGTACCGGTATATGAAGGTGTGTGTGTGCACAAAAATATGGATTACTTTAAACCGTAATCAGTATTTCAATAACCCATTTTGTACCGTTTGATCAAAAGTATCTCATGTACAGCAAAATCTGGTTATTGTGATCACTTTGGGACCAGTGCTCTTTGATGATAATATCCGGCTGATAACATTAAACAATAGCTATAAAACATTAAAATCTTGAGCTCGACTGATGATGGTAACAATAACCGATTGATAAGATTATCAGTGATTATAATAACCAGATTCCACTGTATATATTAACAAGGGTGAATAAAAACACGTGTTTAATATTCCACCTACCGGTACTTCCGATCTCACTGTTACGCGACATAAAATAATGATCAACATATTTCTGTTACAAACAATTTATAGAATTCAAGATATTCTATACAACGCCAAGCCTGGCTTAAACAAAATATGAATTATAACATTAAAATAGTTACGTTAAGCAAAACATTTAAGTTAGATGTAAAGCTAAGCTTAAATTTAAGCCGAAATGGTTTCTTTTCTAGATAAAATATTGTTAACTAACCTAAATAATTGTATACAAAGTGTTATTTCATTCTTTGCTTTAAAAAAAAAACAAGTCAAGCATTGTATAGAATGTCTAGGCAATCTGTAGAACGCCTGAATTCTGTATACATTGCTGGTAACATCTGTACTCTTTGGTAGGAATGCGAGATGCATCTGACGCTATATGTATCATCATAAACTCGAAGATGATGAACAAAAGACATTGCCCAACTATTTTCTTGGACTAAGATTACAACTCCAGAAAAAGAAGAAGAACAAGAAAAAAAAAAGAAGTGTGTGTGTGTTTTTTCAACACAATCTTTTCCATCCTTCAGTGGATTGTCATCTCCATTTGGAGATTCCACCTCGCTCCAAGGCACCTGGTGCCATCTACACGAAAATCCCATTCGAACAAAAAGGTCGCTTCAGATAGCAAACCTATCCAATAATTCACCACTAGCCAACACACACACGCACCCGCACACCCCTTTCTCCAAACACTCCAAGAACATTTCTTTCTACTTCTTCTTCTTCTTCTTCCTCTTCCTCTTCTTCTTCCTCTTCTTACGTTTGTACGCTTCACTCACTGCAACGGAGGCAATTGAGTCTCACGCTTGTTAACTGTTATTGTACCAACCAACGTTTTCTTCCCGACAGGATCAAAGCCCCCTCTAAAATCTCCTTTCTCACTCCAAACACATGGAGCATCCGACCCATAGACGTACTTATACGACACCAGAAACTGTTAATACGGCATGAGGAAATACGTTACAAGAAGTAGGATCCGATTTATGAGAGTTTCCGATCTCCCTATTATGCGAAAAAAAAAGAAACGCTAAATTTACACTCAAACTCCCTATAACTAGCGTCTCTCATAACATGATTCACACAAAGAGGGGTTTCTAAAAGTAACATTTATATTATCTGTTTATTTTATACAAATTATGTGAAATAACAAATAATAAATCGTAGCCCCCGAGTGAGTGGAAAAACAAAACAAGAAAATGGGTCCCCTTTAAAATTAAGAGAAAAATGGGGGGAAGGGGTAAAAGTAAATAAACTTTGTAAATCATGAGTTATCTACGTCTATTATGTTGACTAATTCAAAAAACACATCTTATTGCACGAATAACGACACCAGAATTAAAACAAATTGTAGGTTAAACGTTCGTATAACAATTTTTTGCATAACAAGGGTCGTACTTTGACCAATTGAGGAAATTTAGTGGAAAAACGGCGTAAATCCACTTACGCCGTTATTCCTTAAAATGAATATAATCAATCGTTTTAGACCACTCTATAGCATAAAGATTGCCTATAATTTGCACTTTCGGACTTTTCGAAGCACTTCTTGTAGAAACATATGAAATTTTTTCGTGATTTCTTTCTTTTTGTCGCTTCACTTCCTGGTTGTTTCACTCGCTCGTTTCACTTACCAAAACAATAGAAAATATATCAATCTTTAAAAAAACGGCGTAAATGCATTTATAATTAGCCTGATATTTGGAATAACGGAGCAATTGCATTTTTAAACTACCCTGTAACTTGAGGCTAATTAAAGTTAACAAATTTTTTTTGCAAAACCTGTTCACTTTCCTTCTATAAATATTCAGTTGACAGTAATTTTTTGCTAATCTTGTATTTGAAGATGCCAAAAGTGTTTTGCCCTTTTTCTCAAGAAACTACTTTTTTGAGTTACGCCGTTATTCCACTCAACTCCTAAAATTGAAAACTCGTTGTATATGCAACTCGATTGTATTTCTTTCTGCATCCCTAACACAAAGTCAATGTTCCTGCGTAAGACTGAACAAATTGAAGTGCGTTTGGCGTACCAAAAAGTTTGTTTTTTTTCGAAAACAAATTTAGGACGGCTAACTGAAGTGCTTTCGCGTTAATTTCAAACCACACAGTGTAGAAAAGGAAAATGTAAACATCTTTCTCTAAGTTAGGTAGTAGAAAGTTTGCGCACCCTTTAGTTTGCTTTCCATCCTTTCTAGATCATCCTGGAGATAAACAGGAAAAGATTGCAAGCCGTGTTGAAAAGCAACACTAACCTTAAAGCCGACAAGGTGAAATAACTCTACAGTGTGAAACAAAAAAACAATTCACGAAATTTTACTACAAGAAAGATATCGCACTCCAAGAAAGATATCGCACTCTATTCCCAACTGGACAACGAAACGTTCAGTGTACGTACTATAGTTTAGTTGTTGATTTAATACATGTCTTTAAGGCTAAAAATAAGCTAAATCGACGGAATGATGAACTCTGTTGAAGGTTTATGAAGAGGGGAGTAATATACTTAACCCTTCAAGTCCGCGGTTATTTATTGGCTCCCTTTCTCTCATCAAACTGGAAGGAAACGTTATTTACCACTCGACTTAACTGTCAAATGATAGAATAGGGGAGAGGGGGGTAAAATAAGGATGCTTCTATATCATACGGGTTTTCATCCAGAAATCATTATTAGTTGGTCAATAAATTTGTCCCAAACCTTTTTTTTATATATAAAGGAGTTCTCTTTGATGACTCGAGGAAAAGAAAATAAAAAGGACGTTTTCCAAAAGGATAAGTCGTCTGTTGACTTTTGTCCAACAAAAGAAATCGAAGACATGTTATGTATGGATTGGTTAGTTTTGGTTTATATTTTTATTAACCCAAGTTTTTCTTTAAATTTTTTCTATCATTAGGAATAATATTCGATATGATATCCGTATATTATATAATTAAAAATAAAAAATAAATAATAAAAAATATTATATATATAATATCCGTATATGCGATTTTTGCCATCATGCGACGAGATAACTCATTCCAGATAAGCGAAAAAATTCCACGAATACGAGATTTAACGCAAAAAAATCGTTTTAGGTAAATCTCTTTCTCGGGAAATTGATTACACGGGCAAACTTCGATTTACGAACATTCGCTATGTCGAACATCACAATTTATATAATTATTATGTTTTTTATTATTATTTAATTTTACGTTGCGTATCGCATACTATCAACAATAACGTATACATACAGTATAATAAAACTACAGGATGTTAAAAAAAACTATAGTGTCCCAAAAACTACAAACTGTTCCAAAAACTACAAAGTGTTCCTAAAACTACAGGGTGTCCCGAAACCTACAGTGTCCCAAAATCTACAGCGTCTCCATACATAAGTAATGTGCTTTTTTTATTGACTTCGTTTTATATATTCTTGTTGTCGATTTCAAAAACGAAAACTTTATGAAACTGAAAAGTTTATAAAACTTCAGTGTGGAATAAGGGGGAAAAACGGGACATTCTTCCAATCAATGGGAAGATTCTTTACTTCGATTTGAGTGAGGTAGAATAGTTGATTTTTTTCGTCGTCTTGACGTGAAGCACGATTGGTTCGGACATTTCGAATTAAGAACATCCGAGAAAAGCTTCCAGTTGGTAATTGCGTCAGGACTGTGTCTGCCATCTTGCATCCGTTCTGATTAATTCTTTATTCTTTTTTTTTCGATCTGTTTCTCTTCTCTTTTTTTATATCTATATATTCGTTTAGGGAATGAGAAGAAATCTTTCTCTACTTTCCCTCGGTAGCGGTTCATTGTCTTTTTCTTTGAGTAGTAGGAAGTCAACATCGATCGGCCATAGTTGTCTTTATCAGCCAATGAACTAGGGCATTGCCGAATGGTGGCATCGTGTCACACCCGTTCGTGTCAATTGGTAAACAGCTGGCAATAAAAAGTGATGCGTATGATGGTGTTGAAAGATCAGCAAACACCTTCAAAACGAAATTAACTTGAGAGAGGAGGGGGGAAAAGTTTTCCTAATTAACTGTTACAATGGTTTCATGTGTGCTCATAAACAAATCAAGCTAACTTGCTAGTCGAACAGAAAATTGTAACACAAGATAAGAAAAAAATATTTAACTGTTGAAATATGGTGAGTACTGTTTGTTTGTTTGTACGCACATAAATCGAAAAGTGTCGAATCAATTTTTACGAAACTTTGTGACAATATCACGGTAGATTTCTGAAAGGTTATTGCACAAACTTCATGTGTCTATAAACACATCAAGCAGTTTAAGAGAACTGAAACACGAGATAAAAAATAAAACGACCAGAAGATCTATGGTGGGTACTATCTTTCGGTTTGTTTGTTTGTGCGCGCATAAATCGAAAATAATTAAACCTATTTCAATAAAACATGGTACATAAAATTAAAGTTGCTCCGAAAAATAGTGAATCATTAATAGTGAATTATTTATTGAATCGCCAAACGATTTCGTATTTTGTACTCCCATTTCAAATTCGTGAGGCATTAGAAGAAAGTTTTCTTAATTAACTGCTACAACGGTTTCGTGTGTGTCCATAAACAAATCAAACTAAGTCAAACAGAAAATTGTGACAAGAGATAAGAAAGAAAAAACGACCTGAAGATCTATAGTGGGGTAATAGAAAGTTGAAAAAGACACCTAAAGTGATGGTTATCATCACCAAAAGATAAGGTAGGGGGAGTTCATAAAACGGGTGACAAGTCTGAAATCTCTTGCTTTCAAATGGCACTTTTCAAGTGGAATCTAAGAAGCAGAAATGAATAATGACTTCTCCATGGGTTCTAGGCTTTCCGTCAAAAACCACAAATTCCTCTTAATGAGAAAAGCAGATAAGCCGAGCGAAATGTCAGAAAGGTAAAGAGTGTCTCTTTTTGATGAATGGAGCCTTCTTGCTGCCACTTTATATTACCATCACCCCACACAACCTTTTTTTTTCCTTTCAATACGCTTAACTAAGAAAAGTAGCCCTCGACTTAAGCAAGCATTAAATTCTCTGAAAAGCCTCAGATAAGTTTAAAAATCGCATATACCAAATCCTCAAGAAAATAGAACCATCACATTAAACAATTATAACATAAGGGCTAAAATACATTTGCGCTAAACGTGGCGTACACGTTGTGCAAGAAAAACAGCAGGTGCAAGGGAGTTCAGTCACTTGTGACTGAAATGCAAAATCGCATAATAGCGAATTTTTCTGTCATATAACGGCCATCTAAGATGTTTCTCCTTTCATAATAGCGAAATGGAATATATGTAAAACTCGCATACATTGAAAAAAAATTCTACTCAATATTTCACATATTCAAGTTAGTTATGTTTTAAATGATGTCAGTTAAACGGTGTTTAAGATATCTATTTTAACCACCAATAAGAAGATCATTTTATTGCTTCGTCACCCCTCAATTGCAATAAACTCACCTTGAGCGTTCATTTTTTTAAAAACAGTACGTGTAGTACATAAAACACGAAAGAAGTGCAGATTACACGTGAAAAAATCATGTACACGTCGACATGATAAAAAGTAAACCGTGAAAAGTTCAGTGATACCATCAACGTGAAGAAAAGAATAAAAGAAACATCCAAAAACGAATCTCGAATTGACTTGGGGCAGATGGCTGCCAACACTAGCAACAGTTGTAAAAATAAATCGTCTCTTGCACACCGATAAGAGTGGTGTTCAACTACAGTATAGTAAGAGACAAAAAAAGGTTTTCCTTTGTCTTCTGTTCTTGGAGTTGTTATCAGTCAAAATATCAAGTGACCACAAGTGCAAAGCAGAACTAAAGAGCACACGCTAGTGTACGCAAAAGTCACATGATAGAAACAGAGGCTTGTTTTCGCACTCATTTCCTCCCCGTTAAGAGTGGGTCGGTGTCTAATGGGTTAATTCAATTGACATCATCAAATAGAGGCAACAAGCGTAAAAGCCTAACGTAATTTTTGGCTAATGTAAATACATTGCGACCAACCTTTGGTGTGCCTTAGGTTCACTAATCAAGATCCCTTAAAAAAACACATAAACACACTCCCACAGACTAAACAATACGTGACTCTCAATACGTTACATGTTTGTCCATAATGTAATGAAAAAACATGTAATATCCAGGATTTTTTTTGAAAAAAATCCGGCAGCTTCACTAAATAAAAATTTGGGTTATTTGAAAAACCTTTACTTTCTATATCCTGTAATTGTCCAGATCTGTGCGTGTGTGTATGTAGATCTAGAACGCTTTTTGTTTACGCTCATGTTGTTATGGTGAATCCCAGTGAGGCACATCATAACAATGCGAGTGTATATCTAAATTACAACAATGAACTGTGTGATGGAGAGTAGATCATTATATACTATACAGTTTACTGTACTATATACTACATAGTTTTTAACGTTACGATACTAACATGGTTAACCACGGGATTCGCCATAACAAGTGTCTGTGAACAAAAAATAAGTTAAAAAGTGGGTTCCAAAATCAAGAATGCATCAGAATGTTTCTGGAATTCGTTATTATTGATATTATTTTTAAACATGTCTTTATTATTGTTTGACGTGCATACTTCTCTAAACTATAATCGTCCAACTTTGTCTGCCTGAAACGTTTGTATGATCTAAGTGACCTAACACCCCCATACAGCAATTTCAACCTAAAATTCCAATAAAAACATTAAAAAAAAACGCTACCGAAGTTTAAAGTGGTGACCTAACAAAAACACATGTTGCGAAGTAACATTGTTTCGTAGCTTGAGAGGGTTAGTGTAACCATCCACAAACGAGCTAGCATAATACGTATATGACAAATACCTAAAAATCTTGAACGTAACCAATCAATTGCACTAAAAAAATGAAGTTTCTAGTATTTCTCCATTAAGACAATCATTAGTTATATGTAATTTCTCAAGAGAGTATATTTAATTCACTTTTCATATTTAAAAAAAAATCAACAATCATTTATAATTTAAAAACCTGCATAAAACTCGTACATTTATCGTCTTGATAAAAAAAAATGGAGGAATGGAATTGGAAGTCGTTTAATGCAGATGTCGCCTTTTTTTCGTCGAATTCGCCAATGGCAGTATATGTCGTTTAAGTCTAATGATGTTCAGAGCAATTAAAGTCATTTGAAATGAAAACTTTTTCTCGTGCTAAAAGGAAATCCAATTTCATAAAGCTTTCACCATTTCCTAGGACAATAAGTACGATTTCGTTCAAGATGAACAATGATTTCTAAAACGTGTCAACAACGAGAAATTTTGCGACAAATCCGCTAACTTTCAACAGAGAGAGCGAGAGATAATTGTTCCGAGATAAGAAATGACAAAACAAAAAAAAATTGTTAAAGTGTTTTGCGTGTGACAATTATTATAGACATGACAAAAAAAAACGCAAGATTACTTAAAAATAAATTGGATTATTAACTGGTACAATTGTTTCCTAGCTCAATGACACTTGAAACTACATCTTTCATAAACATCTAATCGATGACCCAGATCCCAACACATCAAACTACACTACTACAAATGTTTTGTGTTAAACTGCTGTTTTTTTTTTTATAACTGAAAATTTAACAATCACCAAAATATCGACTCCATTAATATACAAAAGAATGAATGCAACTATTTCAAAATAAATATATGAACTTGTATCAGTTTTTTAACCAGAAGCCCCTGATTTAAACAGAGGCCCGAGTCCAGGTTATTTGTATTAAGGTCCAAGGTAAAACATTATACCCAGAATATATAGTTATTTCACTACCTGAAGACGCCTCCGATACTGAAAGTTTATATGTAGTAATTTAATATTACACTGCTTAATTGAAAATATACCAAGGTATTATAACAAAAGAAACTTTGAGATTAGAATCAGACTGTTCACTACAAGCACGATATTTGTTGGAAACATAAGTTACTGTATAACATAAAACCACATCAACTTTTCATAACTAACTAGCGACAGAATACTGAAGTGAAATTAAAGTAAACAATAATTAACTTCAAAAGTATAGACATGGTAATTATACCCGGGTCCAAGGCAACGTGATAAATACAATACACTGTTTTTAATTACATGTTTCAAACTGAGTATTAAAATCATTATGATATACTTGTAGAAGTAACCCTTGTTTTAAACAACCTCCTATTTCCGCAAATTCACTTTTACATGTTTTTAATAACAAAAATTAAAGTTTTGTACTTTAAGTTTTCACAAGTCATTTTGAAAATTATACCATATAATAATAGAATAAATATAAATTGTATTTGTAACTGTAAAATTCATTATATATTTTATGTTTTTGAAAAATATGAAATTGCTGTATAGTAGACCTATATACTGTATGTGAATACGATATTTGCGATATTTTCTAAAGGCTACCTGACACGCAACGATTGGAGTGGCAAGTCATAAACAAGTGGAGCAATTTGTGGATAACTGTGACGTCGACTTCTTGCCAACAAGTTATCATTAGTTGGGAAAGAAGTGAACGTCACAGTTGTCCAAAATTGCCAGTTGCCATACGTAAAATTGCTCAACTCTTGCTTCTGACAGGAGGTCTTAAGACATTTAACAATGTTCTAACTTATCTTACATCTTGAAATAAATATTGTAAACATAAAAATCAAACCACCTCTAGCTACCGAAAAACGTGGAAAAAAAGACGTTCCCCGTTTAACGCGGAAATTCAATTTACGCGAATCTATAAACAGATTCGCGTAAATCGGAGATTATATCTGTTTATGGACTAATCACCAACACTTTATACTACAGCATTATTGATTCTTATAGTGTATACGTTACCAGTAATGTATAAAATCCAGACATTTTATAAAATGTAAAACCTGCTTTATGCAATGTATGCAATTAATATTGGAATGGTTATGTTACGCAAGAGATTAGGTGAAGACTAAATTCGGGTTGAATTATTTTTTTTAGTGAAAATGTTAACTAACCTTAACTAATCCAAACAGTTCTATACAAGTTCCAACGGTTCTATGCAGTTTCATATCAATGTTATTTTGTACTTCGCCAAACGAGTCTAAGCATCCTATAGATTGCTTGCATGTTATATACATTGCCGGTAACACTATATAATCTCATTTTTTAATACATCAACATAACAAGTTTATGTTTATTTCTTTGATGAAAGTAAAAGTGACACACAGATTAACATTCCTAACCTTACTACTTTATATATTAAACATTACCGCTTCATTTGCAGTGTTTTTACCTAAAACTAAGAATACGAGCAAAACAGACCCCCCCCAAAAAAAAACCAGCAAAAAAAAAAATGGGAGTAATAAGTGGTGACGAGATTACATTCTACCCCCCTTCTGTGTATGTTTAAAAAAAATTCCGAGTGAAAATGGCAACAGCTAAACCTTAAAACAACGCCACACTAACCATTATATCCCACCACTAGGAACGTTGGAAAAATGTGTTCTTTTCTCATAAAGGATGCCTAATGCTGCTTGCGTCTCATCTCATAGTGTGAAGAAATGAAAACTTCACTACTTTTACTTGAGGGAATAAATGTTCGTTTTCTTCGTGGTGAGAAAGGAGATAATATAAACTGATGAAGGCGGCGTGTTTCATCAACGACTTATCTCTTCAAACACCTCCCAAAAAATGCACACACAAAAAAACAACAAAGTGTCTCATTTTACTAAAATAAACAAAAACAACTAATACTATGCTCTAAGCAGATAGATGTCTTAAAGCATCTACCCCCTGTAGTTGATTTTTTATCAACTACAGGGGGTTCTTGATTTAATGCGAGAGTTACGTTATGAAAAAAAACCTAGTATTAAATCGCATACATCGAAATTCTCCCAACGTAGCAAGATTCAGTATCCACAATTCAATATCCAGTTATGTACAAACTGAAAGTAGATCCGTGCTATAGCAAGGGAGAATGAGATAAAAGTTTCGGGTAAGTAATACAAACTTTAGATTCTTAACTACTTTGCAAAATTATTATATTTGTATTTTTTAC
Source organism: Cryptops parisi (assembly GCA_034695005.1). NCBI lineage: Eukaryota > Metazoa > Arthropoda > Chilopoda > Scolopendromorpha > Cryptopidae > Cryptops > Cryptops parisi. The sequence goes on from JAQIWH010001977.1 coordinate 26,331, forward strand.
AACAACTAACCAACCAAATTTGTGAGCTTTCTAATTGGCAAGAAATTCCAATATTGGTAAGTGTTGTAGGGATATTTATTTGATAATTTTACTGAAACTTATAGAAAAGTAAGGACCGTAGTGTCACGACTACGGCGGTTATTATCGTTATCGTCCTTATGATTGTTCAAAGGATGGTTTGAATCATTAAGAAATCTAGGAATTTCTTTGAGACGATAATACCTAATGAATTTAGAAAGAGTTAAAATTTGAAGCGGTTTACATTTAGTTGACACTGAGACATAACGTAGAGAGCATAACTTGTTATTATAAACCACGGATGATCGCCAAACCCTAAACTTTGAGGTATCTGACCATATCAAAATCCTGTACGTGAGAATAAAAGTAATTTTGGTAAAGCAATGACATAAGTAACGCGATTTTTTCTTTATTGCCAAAAGTATTAAGTCTTTTAATCACAGATTCGATACGAGATCCAAAATATAAATAAAAATCAAAACTAAGACCAACTATATTTGATGTAATCGGGAATGCTAGAACAATGAAAAATTATCTGTTTGGATTTAATTGAGTTTCATTTATTTATTTCTATAAATATATTGATTACCAATTGAATAAATTATCCAAATAATTCTGAACATAAAAGGCTGATATATGTTTCATATCGAGAATAGGAAAGAAAAAGAAAGTTGTCGTCAACATAAGTATGAAGTACAGAATTGAGGAGTAAGTCGAGTAAACAGTTAATAACAATTGCATAAAGTTTAGCAGTCATATAAGAGCCCTGAATGAACCTACTGAACGAGAGGATCTTTGTATCACCAAGACCTTCAATTTGCAAAAATCTACCACTTAGATAATTTGCTAGTAATTTTAAACATTGATTTGAAAAATCTAATAATAACAATTTTTTGCACAATAAGACATCGGGAAAATATCATAAGCTTTTGATGGATCTTTACTTACAATAAAACAAGGTTTATTAAGGACAAAACTACGAATAATAATAAGTTGGTCACGATTACAATTAATAGCAAAAAGGAAGCGAGATTGCCAGATAAACCACGTATGCATTAAGAAAGGTAGTATTTATTA
>JAQIWH010001978.1:0-27422 GCA_034695005.1 Cryptops parisi
TAGCATTAAGAACTGAATGTTGTGTTTTAAACCAACTCATTAGTAACAATGGAAACTCCAGAGAAACACGCGAACACATGGGAGATTTGAAATATGATCTCCTTAAACGCAAGATAAAATTAAATGATTGGAATTATAAATTAATTATTAAATTTAATAACTATATCAATATAATATATAAAAAATTAATAAATGCTGAATTTTTACTCGTTTCGAATATATTTATTTATTTTTATTTGGAACTAATCTTCATCTCATCCATGCTGAAATCAACTAACTTTACGCGATCGTGTGTTACGCGATTTTTTCTCGGAACCAATTAATCGTGTTTATTTATTTATTTTATTTCAAATTTTTCACGCCCCACAGGGGCAAAATACGCAAGTAAAAAAAGAACTCTAAAACTGGAATAAGAAATAAAAGAGGGTAAAAAACAACATGGAAAGTGGTCAATTAAAATTGTAGTTGATATGCTTAAGTAATTAGCGTTTAAAACAAATGCATTTTATTTTACGGTTTTTTTGCTTACAAGTAAAAGGAATTTGACGGATGTATAGAGGCAGTTGGTTCCAGTGATTTATGAAATTAATGAGAAATTAATCGATGAGATATTCTTGTAAAAAATGATATGTGAATGCGAAGACCACGACCGATTTCAAGGAGGCGGTGGAAGGCAATAAGTTGATCGATCGAATAAAGACTGTGGGTTCAAAGAAAAAAAGAGATGGCGTAAGATTGAAAAAAGTTCTAATAATTTTATGATAGGCTGTTTTCAGACGTCTTAACCTATAGTTAGGCGCAAATGCAAATACCATAGGTGATGAAAGAATTGATCTTAGATTTTAAGAAATTTTTTTTTCTTTATACTGTAGTTTAATAGGTGTTTTAGGTAGGAAAGTTTAAATTATGAATGAACCACAGGCCTTAGATTTTAATGGGGGATGGTTTCGTCATAAAAGGGATTGGTAAGGATGAGACGTTTAATTTTGAATTGATTGAGGGTTAAGTCATGGGTACAACTCCACTGGAAAATTTGTTGAATATCATAATTAATAAATGTTATTGATATGGTGTTCGTATTTATGATAGTTATAGATGATGATGTTGTCGTCAGCATAGTTCATAAGGTGCCCTTTAAGATGTAAAGTATGGATTTGATTTGCAATGAGGAAGGAAGCAGTGGAAGAGCCCAGTGGAAAATACCATTGGTAGAAGGAGTTTTGGTTTCAGGATGGTTAAAATTTTTAAAAAACTTATCAGTGAAATAGTGATTAAGAATATGAATGAGGTGAGAAGAGATGCCAAGAGAAACACAGGAATTGATAACAGAAATATGTTTGAGAGTCTCGAAGCCTTTGGAGAAATCGATCTGAACAATCATGATATTGGTGAGATTAGGGCTGTCAGATTTGACTAAATGAAAGTATAAGTTTTGAAGGAAAAAGTAATGAGACCTATTCATGGTGACGCCGTAAGAGTTCGGATGGCAAATGAGATTGGAAAGGTTTTTAATCTCTTGGAAAATGATTTTATCGATGACTTTTGAAAGGAAAGGTGGTGTAGCAATTGGGCGATAAGTGGACATTTCATGCAGGGGGGGGGGGCAGATTTAAACTTAGGACAGATATTGGCAACCTTGTATCTAGGTGGAAAGAAAAGGGTATTGATAATAATGGTAAGAAAATTGGAGATAATAAGTGGAGCGCTGTTTTCCCAACAGCGCTCCGGGTGGTTGATCGTTGCAAAATCCAAGATGTCGTTAAAATGTTGTTTCTTTGTGTGGATCTGACTCAAAGTGTCATTGATAGTTTGATGGGAACTATCAATAACGTTATCATTAGTGGTAAGAATGGAAAGGTTTTGTTAAACAAAAGGTTGGGATTTGTTTGAAAGCGGGTTATTGCACCAGTTGAAGAAACGACAACGGTTACTAGGGTGGAGGGTGTGTTTTTTTTGAGATCGATTCATACATTGCCTTTCACAAAAAAAAATGTTTTTTTTAAAAAAAAGTTTTAAAAATGAATTTCCGTTTAAAGGTGTGGATTTTATTCTTGTATTCTTTTTTAACGATTTATGGACATCGAGATTAACTTGTGAGGGTTTGGAATGTGGTTGAAATATGTATTGCTCATTTGCTGTTTTAAATGCGTCAAGTCGTGAGTCCACTATGTTTTGTAATGTTTCTTGTTCGTAGAAATTTTTTCATAAGTTGAGCCACAATACGAGTATATTAAAATAGTATGAACTTGTTGATAAAAGATATCTAAAAAGTGATCGGGGTTAGAATAAAAACAATTCTTCATGTGGTGGCATAGTTGTGTGACAGCTAAGTCGACTGTAGGTTAGTCCACTAAGTTAAAGTTAGGAAGATAAAAAAGAATATTATTGGTTTGTGTGTTGTGACTTGTGAGATTTGAAATGAAACCTGCCAATGTTGACCACAGGATCGAAGAGATGTACATTGATGCGAGGGATACGATGATAGATAAATTTGATGGACATATGGGATTATGTGAGGGATGCAGTACAATACCTGTGTATACAGGGCAATTTTGATCAGCTATTCCTTACTTTTAGAGGTGATAGCGGGCATGCAATAAAATATATTTTACTAATGAATCAGTCCGGAAATACTGCCTTAACGAAATACAACGAAATTTTTATAACGTATTGGTAGGTAATATACTGTACTGTTCTGTTTCGATAAAGTAACCTACTGAAAATACAGGGTGTTTTAAAACCTCTGTTACAAACTTCCAAAGCATATAAAGGGGTTCGAAATGAGCAACGTTTCCCATGCGAAAAGTTCCGGAAAATTTGCATCACGTGATACAAACGGCCGATATGCTGCTTGTATGGAACGCTGCACCACAATACACACATGCTATGTGGGCAGTTAGCAAACTTTGTCATCCGGTCGTTGCAACACTTCTGTTACAATCGTGTTTTATTAAAAAAAAAACTATGCAGCCATGCTTCAACAACACTCGCACGTGAATTCTACCGCTCGTAGAAACTGAATTTTAAGGTTTGCTAACCGTTCACACAACATGTGTGTATTGCGGTAAAGTTTACCATACAGGCAGCATATTGGGTGTCTGTATCACGTGACGCGATTTTTTTCGAAACTTCTCGAAAGACTAGAGACAGTATTCCCGGACAATAGTTTATTAGTAAAAAATGTTTCATTACATTTAGAATGTAATCCTGTATGTAATCTTCACGTGCACGTGATATTATTATCGATGCACACTTTTGGTCATTTCACAGTAGACGTCATAAAAGCTGAGACACGAAGGAAATAAAATGGGCTGAAAATAATTTACAAACATTCTAAATTATATGATACATTGCTAGGCAGCGTGTGTTTGCATAGCTAACACACGCCACCGTAGGCAGCGTTGACATACGCCGCCGGTAGGTGGCATATGTTACGCCAGGGCAATCATCTAGTAGAGAGAAATATATGAAAGACAGAAAATATACTTAGATTCTCAACTTGACAGTCCGAATTTTCAAAGATCGAGAAAGAACGATGCATTATAATTTTACACCAATGGGCATCAACCAAATTACTATTGTCAAAGATAGCCCAACGATAGTGCAATTACAGTATATCAAGAAACACCACATTCGCGATCATCAGTGATGGGTGACGAGCTTCAGTTGGTGTAACTGTTACCGGGCAAAATATGGAATACAAGCATTCTATAAAATACCTGGCCTGTTTATAGTAAAGTATGAAATTAGCATTAAAATAATTACGTTGGATAAGATTTTAGGTTAGGTTTAAATTTGTGCCTAAATTTAGGCTAATTTATTTACTTCCGCCACCAGACATAGACATACTGCTCAATCAGATGTCCAGGCTTGCTAATCAATAAGCTTATACAAATACTACAGCATGGACTCTCTAATTTACCGAAATATAACCTCTGATAATAAGCTTAATTATGAAGAACGATCATTGGAATAAAATAAACAATCTTTTTTATTCGGAAACATAATTCTTTTATTTGCATGTGCATATTTAATGTATCTTCAAGGGTACAGGCTTTTATGTACAGCATTGCCAAAAAGATACACGATTGTTGTCAAGGGAATCGATTAACTGTTATCAACTCCCAACACTCTAAAGATTTTAAAACGGCTATTAACTGATAAGAAACTGCAACATATTCAAGGGAAGAAAAAAAGGGACTATAATATCATATCACGAACATCATCTTTGTAGTAAACAAAGTAAAATTTATATTTATTTTCCTTTTAATTTTTGTTTTGGATAATACGTCAATGGATAAATAAAAAAATTATTATGTTTGGCTTTTATTCAGTAGATATAAGTGTTTGCCATTGGAAATTAACTTTTATTGACATCACAATGAACGGATTAAGTGGGTGGAATGGATTTTACGAAGGAATCAAATTGGATTTAGTACAGAAATAAAATCAAACGACGATATATCAAAAGGTGTTGATTTTCAGTTTCCGGCTTCATATCCATACATAGCCGTGTCCAAAGCTGAGTCTTCATCTGTAAAGCAAACAAACAAAAAAGTCATTTAATCCATGAACGATATTTACAATTCAAACGACTTAAAATTTCAGCAAATCACAGATCAATAAGAAAATTTATAGCAACATTCAATATGCGGTATAATAACATCATAAATCAAAATAGTTTTGTAAAGAAAGGTGACAAAGAGGAAACCTAATCACTGATTTTCACGTCAATAGTCGGTTTCCGGAAAATAAATTTACACTAGTATCATTCTGGCAGAAATAATACAAACCGTAATGTAATACAGGTTTACACAATAAAATACTATCTAAGGTACATTTGGCGATAAGTGCGATGTAGATATAAGTGAGATGTGGAAATATACCACCAACTGAGGTTAATTGACGTTCCGACTCTTATCTTAATGGTTTCTCTCACTATGCGAGTGAAGCAAAAAGTTGATAGATATCTAAGTTGATGGTAGTTCCCGCCAGGTAGTAATGCACGAGCAATGTTCCTTTAAGTTTATGAAAAAAAAATTGATTATTTTGTCATCACCAACTTACATGTTAATCTTTTAAAAACTTTTTATTATGAAGTTTGATGTTTTGACCATTAAAGATGATTGATTGAATTTGTAACAATTTTGGGGTTAAAAAACATAATACACTACACAGGCCAGACGAAACCCAGTCAAGTGGTTGTAAACATCGAACACGTATGTCAAAGTGGGTAGACTTTTAAAAGGGTGGATGACTAAAAGGTGTAGGCGTTGCTAATTTAAAGTGTTTTGTCAAGAAAAGGCGAGTGAGATTGAAAGCAGCTTGGGAAATGCAAAACGCGATGCACAAACTAAATCGCTCGTTACAAGCTTGGCTTAATGGAAATCGTTTGACATTTTCTTTCAAATCCTCCTTTTTTTTGACGTCATCATCATCATCATCATCATCATCATCATCATCATCATCATCATCATCATCATCATCATCTTTTAAACTTTGTCGTCTTGCTCTTTCAATTAAGTTCTCTTTTTTGTTGTTTTCGTTATGTTTTGCATTGAAAGCCCCGATTGGAGGTGAATAGCAAAGCGATTGAATTTGAGAGCTTAATAAAATTATTGGCTTTCATTAAGGTCATGCAGTTGTGGAAAGAATGAAAATGTCGATTTGAATTCTATAGTACTTTAGGTTCATTACCGAAACTGCAAATGCAGGCTTAAAGCCATTGTCAGCTCTCATTTTCCGCGTTTGATTTGACTAAATACGACACGGATTCAATCCTTTTCATCATGTTGATCATTTTTCCCCGAAATGAAATGTGTTAAAAAAAATGAAGCTGAAGTTCTTGCTAATTGGATTTTTAACCTTAAACGACCTTTATTTGTCTATTAATACGATTGTCAACTTTGTTTGTTTTTAAATTTGTTTCTAAACTCTGTTGTGTCGTTAGGATAAAAGTGATACGAAAAGAACAAGAACATTAAAATATTTACGTAATGAAAAATATTTTTTGAAATTTAATTGCTTAATTTTTTTGTATGACTTAACTAGTTCGTTTTAACCACGGGAAAAAAATTAAGATTCATTGTTATTATAACAGTCAATATAATAAATATTTATTTTATAATAAAATATTTTTATACATACAAAAGTTTTATAAGATTATACACGCGACGCATATAACTTTCAAACGTTTTCTTGGGAGTTTAAAATGTTAAACTTAATATAGAAGTAGCCCCGTGCCATGCATGGTTTTAATCGAAACAAAATTTGGATTTTTGAAGGTTTCGTTTCATTAAAATGTCGCTAGGTGTCACCGCTGCATTGACACGCGTTCCGGTCCATGATGCGTTCTCACGAGACGAAGATAGACAGATAGAGGGAGGTAAAGACTTGGGCTATTCTTAATAAGAATTTAAATATTACCCTAATGTCATTATTTCACAAAATGAATGAAAATGGACATATTTAAAAATTATAATTGGAATTTCGTATACAAAGTTAGTCAAAAGTACGGTTGTATATATACAACACCTCATAGGGATGAATATAACTTCATCTTACAAAGGTGTAAATAACATATAGAGGTACAACTTTTTCTTTAAACTGAATAAAATTATTGGCACTTTGAACATTCATACTCAAAAAAGGCAATTCCAGACGGAGTTATTACGACCTTGTTTTATTGACAAGTTAAAAAAGGCCGTGATTCGATCTACGGCACTTTTTTTTAGCTACTGCGGTGATCCTGTTCTTAATCCACAGTTATAGTGGAGTATTTCATGTATAACAAACTTTCTGCCTTGTCGCAAATGAACATCAATCAAGTTCAGCCCGTTCACAATATGTTTAATTGATGACGTTTCATGGCCTGTGTTTGTTTCGGATAATGTAGCATGGCCCACCAACTCATTTTAACCGACAGTGTTTTATACGACGATGATATTCATACAGCAAAAAAAAATGAAGAAAACAATCTTTTCATCTTATTTTTTTATTGCGGAATTTTTTGTTACTTTCGTTTGACAATGATCGTCGTTGTATACGTTCAATCCCAACTTGTTTATTCCACCAATAAAATTGCAGAGAGGTGGTTCAATTACCCCAATCAGCGTAGTAGTACCACCCCAATACATATTAAACGTTTGTAGCCCGGCACCACCATCCCAACATATGTTGCTCAGTTGCTCTAAACTGCCACCCCCAACATCCGGTTTCTATGAGAGGGCTCAGAGTTTATTGAAGCCAGGAAGCAATAAAGAGTGAAACCCCTAGCAACTGATGCTCTACTACTTAAAATAAGCAGATGGGAGGAAAAAGTGGATTTTTTTGCTTTTATTGTGATAGATTTGGACATTGAGGTACCACTTTTATCCCAGGTCCTTGAATGAAACCTATTGAGTCGATAAAGTGAATGATGAAAAGTCGTTTGATAAAGTACTTGAAATATTATTAAGTTGATGAAGAGATGAGGGAAACATCTTTTCGTTGCTTTTGTTCAGTTTTCTTTGTTCTTTATTTTTAAAATTTGGTAAATACAATTTTTTAAGTGTTTTGTTGTTGAAATATACTGGGTGGACTAAAATGTTTTGGCCTTCGTTTAAAAATGTACGCATCTCGTTAATTGGTTGAGCTATTTGTAGTCGAATTAAAAAGTGAAATGGTCTTTCTGAAAATGTATCATATCTTTACTGTTTTATCCGAGTTCTTTTGTATCCATAATTGGCCCGTGTGATTTCAATAAACGTAAAATGAAAATGAAATGCCTATGCTTTTGGGATTTTCATAGTAAATCGGTAAAAACATTTTTTTACATTATTAGCTAAAATTAACACTATATATAAAGTATCACTCATATAATTACTATAAATATTAATGTTTGAATATTGTTTAATTAATTTTAGAAACTGAAAATGAATCAATATAGTTGAAAAACGAGATGCTATCTATCGTTTCTATTTCACAAAAATAGCACCTAATTTTTGTATCATCCTGTATAATAAATAAAAAATATATAATACTCATAGTAAGCATATGAGTAAATAAAACAATATACTTTGAAAAACATATTTTTATAATTTACGCAAATTACATAAATTTTGTAATCAGGCTACTGTAAAAAATGTAATCCACAATTTGAAACGGAACATATAAAACATATTTTAGGAGTAATATTTTAAATATTTTCTATATCTATAATCATTGTAGACATAAAAAATAATGTAGGCCTAATATTGAAACAGTCAAAGCCAAAGTGACAAATTAAGTTTGAAAATTCAAAATTTATTGGATGAAAATTAATTTTCATTAACCTCGTATGAGCTGAAAATTAAATGAAAACATTTAAGCTTTACTTTTTAATTTTTAAGATTACTTAAAAATTTGCACAGAAAATGACAAATCTTGAACTGATTTTAGAGAAAAAGCTCCGCCAATTGCAAGCTTCACTAAGTTAAAGCAGCGAAGCCTACAGCTAAAAGTGAATATTTGATCAATTTATACTTTTCTCAAGAGATTGGAAAATAAAACAAACAAAAACAGTGAACTAATCATATTATGAATAATACAAAGAACACGTGGAATTTTCAGTAAAGAAAGTGATGAATTAAAAGTGAGATTTTTTGTTTGACATTTTTGTTTTTTAAAATTTTCGATTACTCGTCGATTCAACATTTTTTAATTTTTGTTATTTTAAGAGTTGGAAATTAAACGTACACTGCCATCTTTATGATAATATACAATAAACTAAAAGTTGCATAAAGAGAGAACCGCATAAATTAACAATAAGTGCAATGTAACAAAAATCGCACAAATCGAATAAAGAAATGTGCAAAAATCTAAAATAACTGTACTTAAAACTCTCATAATTCAAATATTGAATTACCGTATTTAAAGATCGCATAACATTAATGCGCATAAAACGAAACCATATACTGTATAAAACTTATTTTTAAATATAGTTTTTAAAGTACTGGTTATGATCGTTAATTACTGTTTACATTCGTGTTATGGTAAAATACATACTTCTCACGGAGTTATACGAGTCGTGCAGTATAAACAGATCAGGGTTACAATTTTATTTCATCTCATTTACTGTAATTGTAATGTGAAATGAGAAATTTTGGTTTTGGTCAATCCAGAGTCCTAGAATTTTAATGGGAGTAGGTGAGGGAGTATTTAAGTTTTTGAGATTCATACTATTTGTTTTCTGTGTATTTAATTTCAATCCGTGAAGTTCACACCATTTGAAGATGATAATTAAGTCGTTATTGATGTGGTAGTTAATAATGTGTTGTTGGCAGCGGGAAAAGACGTAGAACAAGATATTTTCGTCGACGTATTTAAAGATGAAAGAGTCGGTGTTTTGGTTATGGATTGAGTTAACAAGTTGGAAGTAAAATAAGGCACTGTTGATGGAGCCTTGGACAATGCCGTTTGTACAAGGAGTTTTGGTACATGTTTTCCCGGAGATTTGAGAGTAGCGATTGGAAAAGAAGTTAGACAACAATTTGATAGTTGTTGAAGAAACGCTGGATGAATTGTTTAATGACGGAGTTGCGACGCAGGCAATCATAAGCTTTGCTTATGTCTGTTTGAATGATGGTGATGATGATGAAAGATGATATCGTGAAAGTTGGGTATAAAGTTGTTAATGATGTATAAATGTATAGATTGTAGCATAGAAATACAAGATTTTTAGTTAACGGTGCCATATCAAATATTTTCGGAAAGAATATCACAAAAAAAGTTTGTTGTTTAGGCAGCGTTTTTCACAAAAGCGATATTTTTACTCTCAGTTACATAGAGTTGTAGTATTATTTTCTACTTGGTGATAACACTAGCTACAATATACATAGTATATACGTGTTACTGTATATACAACTATATAGTTAATACATACTATAATGTGTACTAATTCAGATTATTAGTTCATATTTTAATGTTCACATAGAAACGTTTTCCAGTTGTCAACTTAAAGTTTTGTATGGAAAATGATACTATTTTAATGACAATATTATGTTGACTTTAACGCCGTTTCGTGACATTAAGCTGAGCATTACGTGGAGGTGATGCACTAATAAAGTTAACGCAATAGAAGCTTAATATAATTATGCCATGGATGCTTAATATAATTATGCAATAGTAGGCTTAATAAAATTACGTGATAGAATTAAGCTTCATTGACACTAAACTAACTTTACAATAAATACTATACAACGTAGCATGCTGCACTGTAAAAAAAAATTGTAACATTGACGTTGATGGATAAATTAATATGAACATGACGTACAACGTAAATTTGAATTTTTTAAAATTTATTTTTAAATAAAAGTGTTGTAACCTTTTACGAAAAAAAAGCAATTACTCAACAGCAAATGTCATCTGTCAATAAAAATCTCGTCCATCCAAAAGATGACTAATGAACATGGTTGGAGGCTAGCATTAAACCGCAATGAAAAGTTGATTATAAAATCTTACAATGTTTATTTACCCATTAAAACCCATTTAATGCTAAACGACAAGTGTAACCCAATTTTTGTTTTCATTCATAATTTTATTTTATTAAAAAAGTTAAGCCTTAATCAAAATGTCGTCACCAAATCGATTTGCCAGTTTAAGTGGAATATATCAAACTCGTAATCTTATTTGTGTTCTTTATCATGTTCTGCAAGTGTTTTAAAAAGTGTTGATCATTTGTTTGAGGTGTGGGGACTTGAGATGAGTAGAAACAAAAATAAAGAAGGGGGGGGGTAAGTAAAGAGGTGTGGGAAACCAAACAGATGTTGTACACAAAGGAAGTTGTTTCTTATTTTTTTGTTAGAGAATACAAATAAAGCTGGAAATCTGGCAAAGTGTTTTGTATTAGTTTGTGTGTACGACTTCTGTATTTTGTTTTGCTCAAACATCGAATTTGTAAATTTGCACTTTGCAAGTGTTTAATGCGGGTGATCAACGTGACAAGTAAATGAGGGTTCTGTAACAAGTTAAAAAACTGATAATGTTCGTTAAGGTTTGATTTATCTGTTTTAGTAGAAATTACTGATTTTGTTTACGAGTTGGCATTTTGTCGATAAATAGCGTCATGGTGTAAGAAATTGCGTGTTGTGAGAAATTTGTGACATTGTGAGTGAGTGAGCTGGGAATTGAACGTATACTGCCATGTACAGACGTTTATGATAGCACTAGTATAGTTATAGCCCGTCGTAATGACGGGCTTTTTTTATTCATTTACTTGAAAATGCCAGTTAAGCCTTTGTTAAGGCAAACATAGCGTTTTACAACAATTCTTCCGCTCGCGCAGCGCTCGCGTTGCTCGCGTTACAGCGATGGTAGAGCAGATGGTAGCACAGATAACGAAGTTGAGCAAGCGGCCACCACTAACTCACTGGTGGCGCTGGCGCATAGGAGACAGAGAGAGTGACATTTCAACCGTTTTATTAGTTAGAGGGATACGGTATTATAGAGTCTAATGGACCAAAAATCGGAGAACCGCATAAATCGAAAACTGCGTAAGTCCAACGTGAAAAAAAAAACATTGCATACATTGAATCGAAAATTGAAGAAAATTGAAGATAGAATATACTCTAAACTCGCATAAATCAAATATTTTATTACTCAAAGATAGGATCAATCAAAATTCGCATAAATTGAAACAAGCAGAAATCAAAACTGAAATTACTCAAAACTCGCATAAATTAAATTTACCAAAAAATCGCATCAATGAAAATTCAATCAAAACTTGCAGAAATCAAAATTGAAATTACTGTACTCAAAACTCATAAATCGAATATCGAGTTACTCAAAGATCGCATAAATCAAAATTCGCATAATGCGAAACTAAACTATTGTAAAAGCATTTTTAATGTAGGACTACTTGTTTTAATTCAAATACTGCGTTCTTTGAATCAACACATATCGTAGTTAGAATTGTATTAATTAGCACTTTAATTAGATGATCCTTGGGTATGGTCCATCTTAATTTCTGTAGGATGGATAAGTTATGAAAATGTACATTTGAATTTGTCAATTATTTTGATTATAGTCAGGATATTTTGACCCATCCATCTTTCTTACAGTGATTAAGAAAGACCATAAGGTCTACTAATTAAACTGCTAATTAAAACAACTGTGATCGTAGTTAATTTTTTATTAGTTTAACGCGTAGTTTTGTTTGGCCAAGGTAATTTATTGTTTGGCTAAACTCAAGAACTGTGATGAATTTGAACGGTAATTTCACTTTACAATTCCAGATGTGGCATAGGCTAATTGCTTTTTAGGTTTTGTCGCTTCAGTTTGTCAGAAAAATAAATAAAATTAATTTAAATAATTAATCTTTGTAAAATGGAGGGAGGGACAGGGACATCACATTTTAGGTGAAAAGTTTGTCTATTTTGTTCACGTTAAATCAACAGGACATAAAAGGAAAAAGTGTGGATAGGACAAAGGGAGGTCGGTGTTGTGAGTTACTGTATAGTGATTGTCACAGCTTAATCTGTATTTTTAGTTGTTTTGTTATTATTTAATTATTTTATTTTTTTGTTTTGTTTTGTTTTGTTTATGATCTTTGGTGTTGTTTCACCAACCCCTCCTTTTGTTTGCCTACGTGGCAGAAAACTTTATGTATTTGATCTTTTGTTGATCGTTAAATAAATAAATAAAATAAAAATAAATAAATCTGTTTTTATTATTATTGTATGCTTTGTATTAGTTTTACTTGTGAGTGACTTTGTGATTTTATGATTTTGTGAGTGAACTGGGAATTAAAAATATACTGGCATCTAAGGACATTTATGATGATAGACTGTATAGTCCATTGCACCAAAAATCTCTTAACGTGAGAACCATATAAATCAAAAATTGCATAATTCCAATGTAAAAAAAAATAAATAAATCGCCCGAATCGAATCAAAAATTTCAAAAATCAAAAAATGGAATTACTCGAATGAATCAAAGATCGCATTAATCTAGATTTGCATAAATAGAAATTCGCAAAAAATTTGATATTCGCATAAATAAAAACTAGCAATAACCGAAAATAAAATAACTCAAAATTCGCATAAATCGAATATCGAATCGCACAAAAGATCTAAATTCGCGTAGATATAAATTCGCATAAAGCAAAACTATATATACATAAAACATATCTTCAAAAGCATTCTTAATGTATTGTGCTAGCATAATATCGCATTACAGCAGTTTTGTCATGTTTTTCAGCATAACACAACGCGTTTGTTACAGTTTTGTCGTTGCCATTGATCAGTGAGAAATGAATACGGATGAGGGTCGTCATCATCATCATACACTAACACAATGGATGGTATCTTGCGTCGATGATGAAAATTAAATGGCAAAGTGAACAATAACAAACGATGTGTCAATTAATGATTCATCATGAACGCACGCTATCAATTAATGCAAATCTGAAATAGATGATATGGGTTGCGAAAAAGAACAATTCGAACACTAGGCTTGTAGCAAAACTCAATAACAATTAACTTAATGTTTTTTTATGAAAATTTTGTAAATACATTAATGAAATGTAAACGTTTGGAGATTTAATCTTTAATCTCAAGCTTTGAGTTTTTATTGTTTTTTGTTTTTTTGTATGCGTAGGTTAAAGAGCCTTGTTGTTTTTTATCCGTCGTTATTCTTAATGTTTCTACGTGACCAAAATGAGGAATGTTGAACGTATACACCCTATATGCAATGTATATGATTAAAAAAAAAAGAGAATAATGGCAAAGTTTCTCATTACGGTATAAAGTTTGGAGATGGAAGAAAGGGGGGCGGTCATTTTATTTCATCGCCATCCTTAATTAAGAAATTAATTTCTTGTGTCGAGCTACAACGTGGTTTGGCCTTCAATGTTGGTTGGCTCGATAAAACTAGCTTTAGGTTCTTCGGACCAACTTCCAAAACGCTTCACGTTCCCAGTAGCCAAATTTTAAATTAATCTTGGAAGGTGAAATACCGAGAAAAGTGGGAAATGTGAATTATTGTACAGTTTTAGCAGACGACATTTCGACACTGGAGATACCAGTGCACCACAAAGATACCGGAACACCACAAAATTATATCTTTTTTATGATTTACAGTCAATTATGATTTACAATGATTTACATATTATACTAAAGTCTATAAGACGTCATGGCTCTATATAAACAGTATGTTCCACGCACTATGGTTACATCATGTTTGTGCAATACGTGAGAAGTGACCAAATAATGTATTGGTACAAAAGCCCTTTAAGGGGTCCTAAGACAACTAAATAGTTGGCTGATTTTGCACTTTTTTCTCTATATTCTCTTCATTTATTTCTTCTTCTTCCCTCGAGGTTCTTGGCAAAACACAATAGCCACTAATGAAGGACTAGTCCTCACTACAATTGGTTTTTTCTCCCCTTTCGTTTTTATTCCATGCATTTGTTCTTAGGTATTGTTGGTTTTGTTTTTTCAGATGAAAAATACAAGAATACTAACATTGCAACGAAAGTTTTCAAGGGGTTAGTATTTTAAACAAAAGTTTCAGATTTGTACCTTTAGTTTCACATTATAAAGCCGAACTCTTTTTGAATATATTCGTATTCGCCTAATAGACTTTTTTTAACCGAATTTATACACGCCTAATTGGTTTTTGTGATTACTTACTTGAAATAACAAAATGGGTTATGGGTTTATGTTGCCATTTAGATTAGGAAATACAAAAAAACTTATTAAATGTATGATTTTGTTTTGCTTTCTTAACTTAACCTGCAAAATAAACCCATAACCAAGTACAAGCAAATAGCAACATCAGACGGGCTCCGCTATAATTAAAGTACTTTTTTAAATTTTGGTTTGAAAATATAAGCACAGTATCAAGCCAGGTCAAAAGGTTGTACTAAAAAGCGAAGTTTTTCCGTACTTGTTTTCGTGTTTTAATGTATCTACTGAATAATAAAACGATAACGTTTTTCCTGTCTCTCGCGTCATTGAGTAAAAACGTGCTTTGTCATATAACGTCATATGACAATCATATGACGTCATATGACAAGGTATTATATGCCACTCAAATAATGTCTTTTGAAACCCCGCCCCAAGGCGACCTTGCAAACAAAGTGAGTCGTTTAAAGGGATTTTCATATTGTTGTTGTAGGATTAATTATTGCTACACGTAAGCGAATGTTGCCAAGCAACATTAGATAATAACACAAAAAACTTTTCCCGTCATTTTTGACGGGTTTAAAATAAAATAAATCTTATTTTATGAAAATAAAAATAATTTGATAAATAAAATAGTTCTGAATATATATTCTGCATTTCATCGGAAATCGTTTTCTAACTTTTTGTTTTTTTATAAAATTGTAGTGACTTTCTTTTATGTTTCGAACCTTTTGTTTTTGTAGGTTTTCACCTTTAAGTTCTTAATCGTAGTTTAATTAGGATTACATTGATTTACGTTCTGCTTTTTTTTTAAAGATAAAAATATTAGAACAACACGTATTTTTCTTTTATTCCAATTTTTTCTAGATATTTTCTTTGCAATCTTAAGGCTCACAATACCGATAATAGCAGATGTTTTCACAGTTTTTTCCTTCTATTTTTTTATCTACTTCTCATCTTGTTTGGCTTGTTGGATCCACATCCTTTTCTGTCCCTTCTTTCATCACAAAAAATAGACAAAAAAAAAGCTGTGAATCAACAGTTGTTGATTGCATCGTGGTGCTACCTAATCCTATTGCTTACTACACGGAAGAGAAGATCCTGTATGTTAGGATGTCCATCCTTAAAGCGTGACGTCACGAAATGGAAATCGAAGACGGTGGACTAAAGAAAGGCACAAGGATTCCCAACGAATTGCATGAAAGCCAATTCCAAAAGTGTTGTATGGAACGTATATATATGTGTGTGTGGTGTGTGTGGGGGTGTCTATTCTTCTGATCTTGTCGTTTATGGAGTTGCTGATAAAGCGACCGGCTTGATGCTAATTCAATTTATTCGAAGGGATCTCCGAGTGGTATTCACTCAAACTGATAGTTATTCCACACACATGGCTTTTTTTGTTGAGCGATGAGTGCTTTTTCAAGATGAACTTTCCATATTTGATGATGAGACAATAATCATTTTCTCCAAAAAAATAAGAAAGATTACCACTGCTTACAACGGGTATTTTCAAACTGTTTATATATATAGTACATACTGTATGTATATCGTGTCTCTCCGATGGAAGTTGACAAAGTTGTAAGATGGACTATTATGCAACATATGTTGCCCAGTATTTCTTGCTGAAAATTAAAATTTTTTGATTGAAATTACGTGAAATTATCGTAGAGTTCCCTATTGAGTGTGTTCTTAGTGGCCAATAAGCTTGTTACTTCGATAATTCGGAGTTTCTTGAAAACTGCGTTATCTTTTTATATAATAGACACTTTCTTTGTCGCTCCCAGAAAGCTTTGCGACGCCCCAGTTAGTGATGCATGATGCATTTGCACTGTGCACGCGCCTCCCGACGGCCGCGCATTGCATTGCGGGAGAAACAAATGTGCTAAAGGAGAAACATACCTATTGTTTTGACGTTCCGTGTTTTTGCACGGGAAACCCATCTAGTTGATTATATATTTAGAAGCTCGTTGTTTTGAGGTGACGAGTTCCTCAATACTTTCGTAATCGATTTGACCTATGGCGTTACTAATTTATTTGATGCCTATTGGAATTAACTACTACGTGTGCGCTGTTCTTTATAGCTTCAAAGAGAGGTACATGGAATATCGATAAAGTTATTTAGTTGATGCATTAATTGGTTGATCCTGTATGGATCAAAAAATTGATCATTAGAGTCATTAAGCATTTCAAATAACGCCAATGAGAACTAATACACTGGTAATAAGAAATAATACCGTTGAAGTAACTTTTCTTCTGTAATATTACCATATACTAAGTCATGTAAGATCAATGATAAACTATATACAGTGTGCGTGGACATAAGTATTTCATGGTTTATAATAACTCTGGCCTCATCTCTCCCATAGAATTAAATTAAAAGTATGCTATGAGCAATTGCATATAAACATACAATATAAATGGAAAACAACTACAATTTATTCCAACTACTCGTATATATCATGGATTATTTTGAACAAAATCATAAATAAAGTTGTCAACAGTAAACGCATGGTAATAAATTTAATTAATGTTGTTTGACATTTATAACGTTCTCACTAAGTGCTTACAAATATGTGCTAAAAACTTTCTAATTTAATATATGTTGTTTAAACTTTTCCAAGGATATATTGTTAATATATAATGTACACTAATTGAGTATAATTGCTAGATGTATTAATTATACCTCAAACAAATATTACATCAATAAACATAAGGCGTCAAACGAACATTACGTCAATAAATACAATTTTTTTACACTACCAGAACTGGAAAAAACAAACTATTGTGTTATTAACTGTTTACATAATTTTATTGAGATATACAATTTATTTGTGATGAATGTGTAAAATGTTTACATAATGTACCGTATATATCATACCAGCAAAGTAGTATTGCCTACTGTATATAAAATCCAGGCATCCAGAATTAATGTGTGGGAACGTACATTGGTTCTGTGTTCTTTAGCGGCGATAAGCAAGGATTGCGGTCTATAGGGGGTACTTTAATGAGGGCCGACTGTACACGTTACTTCATACATTGCCAAAAGAGGCAAGTGCAAAACGCACATTCACATGATAAACTCGAAAAAACAAAGCGAGTTCAGTTCAAATAGTTTAATTTCAAATTTTTTGATGAAATCTTGTAGATCTCAGTGTAAAACGTACATTTACATGATCGGTTTTGTCAAAGTAATAAAATTAGCATTGGGATAGTGACCTTAGGTGAGAGTTTAAGTCATGTTGAAATTCATATTTAGGCTTAAAGTTTTTTTTAGAGAAAATGTTGGAAAATTATTTAAACTAATTTTAACTAACATTTTTTTATACTATTTATATTAGCTTCACTTGTGAATGAGTTGTGAGCTGTGAGAGAGAGAGCTGGGAATTTGAACGTATACTGCATTTACATTCGTTTATGAGAATAGACTGTATCAAAAAACGCATAAAACGAGAACCGCATAATTTTTCATATAAATGAAAAAACGGCGTAGGTCGAACGTAAAAATAATCGCGTATAAATTTAAACTTGCAGAAATGAAATATAAAATTACCCAACACTCGAATAAACCAAAAATATCGAATTACTCAACGATCGCATGAATCAAAATTCGCATAAACCGAAACATTCTGAAATCAAAAATGGATTCTTTGCATTATGTATGATGCATGCAGTATATCTGTATATGACAGTATATAAATAGTATGTTTAAAAAGCATTTTAATGTACTTGTTTGTATACACGATGATATTACGTACTTTGCCAACAAAAGGCTTGAATTCTGTACTTTGCTGGTGATCTACACATTAGGTAGATATTCATACATAAGTGTGTATCCTTCAGTGACCTAATAGTAACATCTATTGCATAACCACTGTTTATCGTCCTGTTTCATGTCAATTTTGTAGAACTGAACCGTTTAACGTAAACTGGTTGAGTTATAGAATCGCAGCATGTCATCAAGGGCTGGTTCGTTTCAGGAAAGTGCTTTATGTGGATGACGTTGTTGTGTGAGTGGGTGGGAGACGTGTTGAGAGCATGTATTGTGACCGTTAGTTAAGAATTGAGGGGGAGTTGGTTTTGTCTCTCCATCAAGCCGTCGAATGTCGTTGGCTAGCGTTTCCATCAGCCTAACGAAAACATTAGGCCCCTGAAGCCTTTAAAATCGATCCAAAGTGTTTTGCTCTTAATTCTTCTCGCAACAAACCCCCTTCACCATCTGCCGCCGACACTAATGCTATGTTTAAGTTAACCGAAGTAGAACACCCCCTTAAATGGCTTTAAAAGTTGTTGAGGTTTTTTTCTTTTCTTTTTACTTCATTTTCTTTTGTCACACGAGTGACTTGTAGCTTTTTTTTCTTTGAAAAAAAGAAAAGAAAAGGCATACCGGAGGCATTATTTCGAATTGTAACCTGTAACTTGGTAGAAGAAAAAAAATGGAAATGTACAAATGTCTTTTAAAGAGTTTGTTTGACTTTTTTTTTCTTACAGCATTTTGTTTTGGTCATTCTTGTGAAATTTAGGGTTTGTGCATTTTATTTTGAGCCACACGTGGAGTAAATATTGTGGACGAAAAGCATCAGGTGCAGGAGCATTCAGCTTTTTGAATGCGTTCTTACAGCTTGGTTTGTCTCTTCGGACTTTAAGCTTATTGGATAATTATTTTCACAACAGGTATTTTCAGATTTCTGACAACATTATATTTTAATTATACAACATCAGGTTTCTGACAACATCAGATTTCTGACAACACGTATCTCCATCACATAACGGGGTGACACAGGGGACGTTTTTATCAACCTACCTCTTTACCGCCCTTTTTAATAAGCTTTTTGATTTGCAACTTCATTCTCGTTTTATGACCTATATAACCATAGACAACAACTTCTTATTTTATATTTTTCCAAGATAACCTACGAGACTCACATTGTTTTTTATCTAATTGAACAGGACCTGCAAGAGCTTAATAATCAGTATAACACCAAGAAATTAAATAATTTAAAAACTAAAAAACTTTTCTTTGGCCTTGTTTTTAAAAACATGTACTCAAAAAGTTTATTTCGACGCATAATAGCAAAATCACATATGAATAAACGCGAATTATATTTTGACATTTTAGTTTGGTTACTCTTGTCATATCAAAAATATTAAGTTTTACTAAAACTTGGAAAACGTTTACAGCGTGATTACGTTACACATAAATTGAAAAAGAAATTAATTGTTATATAATATATCTATATCATTGAGTACATTAATTCATTTACATCTAAATCATTGTTACATTTGTATTATCCTCTTTTGTTTATTGTTATAATGTTTTTCTTTTGTTTTTTTGTACCTTTTATGTGTTCAATGTCTCTCAGGGACGCAATAAATAAATAAATCAATAAAATAAATTTATGATTATTAAGTAACTAATAAAGTCCGTTAGGTTTTTCTTTATATCTCCAATCTACTGTATGGGTGTCCACTATGAGGATTTCAACATTGTCATTCAAGAAATTAACAAATGTTCAAGTTTCATGGTGAACACCCTGTATATTAAAATATAAATTTTTATACTATTAGTACTTTATGCTGTGTCTATATTTTCTCTTGATTACGCGTTGGGTTTTGACAATAGCGAAGCATTGAAATAGTGGTGGGCAGATTGTAAACAAGATTCCAATCAACTACAACATGTACCTACGTTCTAGACTAATGAAAATATCTTTTCATAGGGTATACTATACAGTGTGATATCTTAACTTTTTCATTTCCGATAACGTTTTAGGTGAAAAAGCTAAGTGACTCATAGTGTGTACTGTATATAATTGTATCAGTGTTAATTCTAAATATCTTAATCTTATTTGTTTTTAATATTGTTATTCAAACAGAACAGATAACGCTTACTATAATTTGACGTGTTGTTTTTCTTTACTTAAATAAAGCTAATCACCTGTCCAATTTTATTGATTAAACACACGATCAGTGAACTGTTAAAACAAATAGATTAGCAATTTTCTTTTTTCACAATTAATTATATCTACAAACATTTTGAAGTCAATTTCAATTTAATTCGAATCAGCAAGTCACAATATGATGATGATAATATTATTAATATACAGTAGTTGGTTGCGTAATTTCACAGTTCAACGAGATAGACGTTGATTCATTTACATTAGATAAAACTTTGACATTTCTAATGTAAATTTGTTATATAATTTAATATCAGTACTACAGAATACATAACTAATTCAGGAATATGCATGATGATTATGACACACTTGTATCGTTATTTAAAGTTTAATATGTATTAACTTAATCTTCTATTCAAACGTTGCAAAATGAGAAAAGTTGGGTTTTTAAAGATAAAAATTAAATAAATGAAAAAAAGAAAGAAATATTAACTAAATTTTTATTGGATTTTTTAAAGCTTAATTTGAAGGCTTGAGGCAGTTCCGGTTTCTTTAGATGAGTTTTCGCAGATGTGCGTTTAAGTTTGTAAGTTCTCTCTAATTCCTGTCTTAATTGAAAACTGGTAAAGTCGGAGGGGATTTCCTCACATAGGATTTACCACCAATGACCGTGCTTTGGAATACTATTTTGGGGATTTTGTGGTTTTAAGCTTACCCTAAATGCATGCACACGTTTAACACACATTCCATCTTTTTTTTTCACAAAAAAAAACTACATTTACTTATGCCATAAGTCTTATGATATTAATTATTTATATTATCCTAACAGTATTGCAGTGTCGGTATATACAGGGTGAATCACTTAACGTGACACATCCAAATATTATGAAAACAAAGCATTTTTGACGAACAAATGTGTTAGACAAACATCGTTTGGATATGAGTGGTCTTTGCAATGGTGCTATTTTCATTGACAATTAATTTTCACAAAAATTTTAAACAATGCGTTGTAGGTATCAAGTCATATTTACAAAATTGTAGCCACGACCCCATTTAGTCAGAATCCACTTTTGTATCATTCATTTCCAACAATGCAGCGGAAATACAAATTAATACAATAGACAGTAGAATGCACCCAGAAGCCGTTGTAGAATGCTACAACGGCTTCTCTGCAAGTCACCTATGCTATTCAGTGGAGTTATTTAAGTTGTTGCATGGTTAATTTAAATACATATTTAAAGATACGCAATAACTATGAACTAAAAGGTGAATTTCACTGTCTGTCGTTGTATCAATTTTTATTTCGGTTGCATTGTCGGAAATAAATGAAACAAAAGTGGATTTTGACTAAATGGGGTCGTGGCTCCAACTTTATAAATATGACATTGATACGTACGACGCATAGTTTAAAATTTAACAATAAAATTTCCGTGAAAATTAATTTCAAAATCAATGAAAATGGCAATGATGGAGGAGCAAACAATGTTTGTCTGACACATTTCTTCGTCACATGCTTCGTTTTCATAATATTTGGATGTGTCATGTAGATGACTCACCGTGTATATAAAAATATTGATCTCAACACACACAAAAAAACAATATAATTATTTTTATACATTTTTCTTATCATCCATTTTAATTAAAAATATCTTTAAAGGTTTCCTTTAATTCTAATGATGAAATATATGGATTTTTATATAGCTTCACCTTCAAGTGAGTTGAGCTTAGAATTGAATGTATACTGTCATCTTTATCTATAATCGTTTAGGAGAATATATTATAAAGTCCAATGTACTAAAACACGCATAAAACGAGTCCTTCGCAATAAAAAAACCCGCAATAACTCCAATATAAAAAAAAAGATCGTATACATAATTAAATCGAAAAAATTGCAGAAATAAAAAATTATTCAAAAATCGCATAAATCAAATATCGAATTCCTTAACGATCGCATAAATTTAAATTTGCATAAATAAATAAAAAATGTTCTTATTAATTACATACATACAATATATTTGTATATGACAGTAGTATACTTAAAAATCATTTTTCAATGTTTTTGTTATATTTTTCAAGGGCGCTTTAAAATTCTGGGACAAATTTTT
This sequence comes from Cryptops parisi, assembly GCA_034695005.1. Taxonomy (NCBI): domain Eukaryota; kingdom Metazoa; phylum Arthropoda; class Chilopoda; order Scolopendromorpha; family Cryptopidae; genus Cryptops; species Cryptops parisi. The sequence continues at coordinate 22,642 of JAQIWH010001978.1, forward strand.
GCTGCTCAAGGTGCAGTGTAAGACTCACGTGACAATGCTGTGAAAGATACTCATTTGCATACGTAAATTGACAACATTGTTCGTCCTCACGTGACAAGACTACTAGTACCATATTTTAGCGACCGTGATGAGCGTTAATTATTTTTTCTTTTCTAAAAAAAAATATTATACTTTTGAGTAATCTATATCTGACGCACTGAAAATAATTTATGTATATAAACACGTTACATTTCACATTGAGATCATATATAGCATTTTTATTTTCAGTAATTATGTTGTATCTTGTCACCTGTAGTTTATGATTAAAAGATTTTTCATTAAATGCCTTTTATCATCTCTGAAAATTCAAAACAGTTGTTCTGAATCACCCTGTATAAGTTTATCTTTATGCCAATTAAAGCTCCGCCTGTGACCGGGCTGTACTGCTTTGCACTAAAAAAAGTTGTGTTTTATAATACGAAGAAAAATGATATTTTTGTTATCATTCCACCAGTTCTTTTGTAAAACGTCTTATCAGAAAATGTTCTACCAGTTGTTTGTTATCTGTATGGCTATTGGATAATATTTCTTTTGATGTCAGATGTCATTTTTTGTTTTATTTTTTTTTCGTGTTTTTATTTATTCTTTTGTGTTTTTGAAGAAAAATTGTTCTTCATCATTGATGACTATATTTTTAGTTTTTATAGAGTTTTCAATTGATATGATTAATTGATAAGGTTATAATAGTATTTGTTTTGTTTTTCACCAGAAAGATTTACGCTTTTTAGAAGGATAGGGGTCCATATCAGATCGGAAGCAAGAGAGCTGAATGGATTAAACTTAGCCAATATTGGTACATATCGTCAGAAAAAGAATTGTAGGGTAAATGGTTGAAGTCACAGTTATTTAAAAAAGGTTCGAAAAACAAGCCATTTAATATTTTTGAAGCAAGGAATAACAGTGTCACTAGAATCCGCGATTTCATCAATAATATGTTTAATATGAGTAGTGCATTTAAGGACACAGTGATCAAATTTGGGAGGCAAAACAAAATCAACTTAAGTAGACGAACAGCTTGAAGGAACAAAAATCTGTATATGTAAACAAAAAGTGTGGAACTCGGGTATTCAAATTAATAACAGGATGTAAATCTAGATAACACAACGTGTTTGAAATCGGATTAGGCTCAATATTAATAGGAATCGTATTAAAATTAAAGTCACCCAAGATAATGTTAACACGATCGTCTGTTAAACAATCAACAAAAACATCAATACAGTCTTTGATGTTAACATGATGAGTGCGGTGAACCGAATTTTATTGTAAAATTGCTCCTCCATTGACCGAATAAAGTAAAATAAATAAATCAAAATGTATATTTTGTATTTTGTATACTTTATATGTATACTAGATGGGTTTCCCGTACAAAAGCACGGAACGTCAAAACAATAGGTTTTGACTTCTTTTATTTCAATTTGCAGTTCTTTATTTCAATTCGCCGTCCATCAGGAAAAGTTGGGTTACTCCAGTGCTGATCGACTACTCACGCCTAGCTCTGTTTCTCCTGCAAAGCAATGCGCGCCCGTCGGAAGGCGCGTGCGCAGTGCAAATGCGCCTCAAACTCATGCGACGCTAACTGAGGCGTCGCAAAGCTTTCTGGGAGCGTTACAGAAACTGTCCATTATATAAAGAGATTTTTCTTATACTTTTTTATTTCTTTTATATTTCTCTTATTTCTCTTATATTTCTTTTATACTTTATATGTATATTATATGTATATTTTGCATTTTGTATACTTTATATGTATATTTCTCTTAGATATTCACCACGTTCTAAATCTACGCAGGTTTACTATAGCAACCAGGGTAGTTATAGCAACAATGATAGGTGGCGTATGTTACGCCAAGGCAATCATCTAGTACATAAAATTATATTTATAATTATTTTATTTATAGAAAATATATATTTATAAATTGTTATTTGAAAGGAAATATACAAGGTGTCCTAAAATTCTCCATACTTAAGTACAGTGATGTGTTTTCTTGATTTTTTGTGTGTAACTTTTCAATACACAGTTATATTTTTTCAGAAAATTTGCATATCTTCCTATGCATGAAAATATTTGGGACACCCTGTATACATTGTTCTTTGGTCAAAATTATTTTTAAATGATGTCTGAGGAGAAACACGTTACCTATGAATGTATGAAGACTTTTAAAACACCCTATGATATCTAAAAAAATATATTTTAGTAATTTAAAAAAATAATAATAATATTTGAAAAATATTTTATCAAATTCTGAAATTGAGGAAATTTTATGTAAATTTAGAACGTGCTAAGGAGTCTTTTATTATTTTTTTTTTCAGTTTTCATCGCTTCATTTTAAAATTTTACGTTCTAAACAATTTTCCTTCGGAAATTGTTGTATGTCTATATCTATATTGTCATAGCGACACTTCAAAAAAATGGTTCAACATTTCAAAAAAAAACAAAAAACGAAAACTTAAAGGAAATAATCTTGTCAATATTGACACCCAAACGAGAAATTTCGATGTTTATCTTCCAACTTTTCGTAAAAAAAAAAATTTAAATAAAAAAAACAAATGAACGACTCGGTCACGTAGTTCACGTTATCACGTCTTCTTTTTTAAAAAAAAGAGATGATTTAACAACACGTTTAAGTACCAAAACGCCGAAGAAAAATAATGTCACCAAATAAAAAAATATTTGGTGATGGCACCACGTTTCATGTTTCAACTACTTCGCAATTTTGGTTTGAAATTTTTGTAGTGTGTTAAAGTGACAAGGAATAAAAGGAAAATAAAAAGCGTTCACGCTTGAATCTGCATCTGACGTGAAGTGCTTCACACAAGTTGAACTTAGTAACTGTTTTTTTTACATGTCAAATAATCTCCATTAACTTCCATTTGGCATAAAAAGTAGAAAGTATACGGGTCTAGGTCAAAATACCGACAGTTCAAGTAGTTAGAAAACCGAAAGTTATCATACGTGGATTAAGTATTAATTTAAGTTTTTAATCATAAGTGTATGTTGAGTTTTATATTTTGGCTTAGTGGTATTTTATATAGTACCAGCTAACTTTCAGTAAAGTCTCGCAACACTTTTTTCGACCACAATCTTCAGCGACTGAAAAGTTAATCTTATCCTTTTTACCACTTCCATTCTTCACCTTTTATACAATCCCCACGCCCACGGATTCTTCTTCTTCTTCATCTCATCTTCTGACCAAAAACCCGTAACGAACACACTTTTATCGTCGGATATGGCAGAAAAGTGAGAGACCTCCCCATTCTTAAACTACTTTTTTTTCTTCATCCGAAAAGATGATTATGGTGTCGCCATCTTCAAAAATATCGAGCTCCAATGCCCACACTAATCCCCGTTTTTGATTGGTCCACGTGGCTTGTTTCTTTTAAGATGAAGAAAGTCTTGCTCAGAACATGATTAATCCGTGGTTGAATAGCCAAGGAGAAAAACAAAATTACTTGCGTAAAAGAAATTCGCAAGAGATAAAAAGTACGTTAAGTACTGCGTAACCAGATGATACTGGTGTTGTTTAAGTAAGCCTACTTTACCAAAATTAACCCTTTTTTGCTATCATTTTTATATAACTTATTTTCAATCACAATAAGTTTTGGTACTGGTCGATTTTAATTTTTTTTTCTAATGGGAGCCTGTGCTGTCACGTGGAGATATTGTTATCTTTGTTCACACTCGCGTTATTTTATAATCTTTATTTTATTGTACGGTCCAATGGGTTTAATCTGTTATCGTTTTCGTTGAATATTAAGTGTAATTTTTTTTTGTAGTCAATAAACCCATAAAACAAAATATGTCATAAAATTTGTTTTTTGTTAGACAAACAGTGTTTTTCCAATTGAGCTTGAATATTAATTTTCAAAGTCATCGCATTTTGTTACGTCAAAAACCAAGAATCGTAGCTATAGAGTCATGTTGAAGAAATTGTAGCCAATGGTCCATTTAGTGAGAATCCGGTGTTGTTTCATTTATTTCCAACAGTTCAACCGAAATAAAAATAGAGGAAATAGCGTCTCTAAATGCTTCGAGTTTACCACCATTGTAGTGCAGTGTAGCGATACGCTATTTTTATCAAATTTTCAACTCTCTCTGTTTATCTTCATTCTGTGAGAACGCATGGTCCGGAACGTGCGTCAATGCAGCGACACTTTAGTGACATTTTAATAAAACGAAATCTTCAAAAATCCAAAACCGTGCATGGCACGGGGCTACTTAGAGTATTTCACTACACAGCAGTTTTGTAGAAAGCTTTGAGGAGGCTCTACTGTTTCTATTTTTGTTTCGGTTGAATTGTTGTCAAAGAATCAAAATGTCACTGGATTCTGATTTAAATGGACCGTTAAAACTTTTTAAATATACCTTGGTAGCTGTGACTTAACGGTTTACAGTGTGACAATGTAACGTAAGCATTAATATCAAGGTTAATAAAAGTAGCACCATTGGAAAAGATCCTCATACGCAATCAATTTTTTGGTTGACAGATTTGTTTATCATGAAAAAACGGCGTAATTGCATTTTTTAAATTAGCCCGTAACTTGAGACTCGTCAACTAAAGTTAACAAATTTATCAGTGCGTGGTGCTTGTTATTTCAGATGTGATTAATTTCCAACACTAATCATTACTGCCCATGAAACAGTAACAGCTATTACATATATACACAGGAATGCCGAGTACTTAAGTACCGAATACTTAAGTACACGTAACAAGTACATTTTAAGTACATTTTCAGTACTTGGTACT
>JAQIWH010001979.1:0-27416 GCA_034695005.1 Cryptops parisi
ATAATTTTAAACCGATTGTGTTCACGAGTCTTGAAATTATCGGACAAATATGATTTAAGAAAATATAGAGGGTGTTTGACATTACGAAGTTTTTTGGAAATCTCTATGAATCTGTGAAACTTAATCAATTGAAGAATTGAAAGCATTTTTCGGGTGCGGAGAAAAGAAGTGATGGATTGGTAGTGACCAAGAGTAAACATAATACGTATCAGACGATTGTATGAGGTTTGTAGACGGCGTATACGAAATTTTGTGGCATCGTCCCAGATAGTAATGCCGTAATAGGATTGATTTTACTTTGGAAATACAAATTTTTTTCTTTATTATGGAAAACTGTGCCTCATATATGAGCCTAGCTAGTGAGATCAATAGACAAACTTATACCTACCTAAAGCATACATGTATCACTTTGGAATTGGGCACCTAATATGTGAGACAATCAATGTGTTGCTAAATATTTTTTTTTTGTCATTTACTCAAAACTATGAATTGTTACATGCAACGTTATTCCGGACAAGCCTTCAATTGTGCATCTTAAATGTTATTAATTCAACGAATACTTTTGTAATATCTAAGTTACAATATTAATATAATAACAGTATACATTGAAATATACTTTTATGCAGAGTTATTTTTCTTTGTTTCTGTAAATGCCGAAGCTATTTTTTCTAAGTTATCGTAAAATAAAATTTTGTTAGGTGATTATAGTCAAATACGTTTTGGTTTTTTACGTAGTGGTGCACTTTTACGTCACTATTTCATTATTTCTTTAACAAATCAAAACGCATAAGTCAAAACTTTCAGATATTCATAAATCGAATATCGGATTACTCAAAAATCGCATTAATCTATATTTGTATAATTATATTTTGCAGTAATCTAAACTGGAACTATAGTCTTAAAACTCGCAAAAATTGAATATTTAATTAAATTTTTCTTATTGCTAGCTTATAACCCGTGAACAACGACGGGTGCTAGATTTGTTATAATGCTTAGTTGATTTGTGTGTGTATAAATAGTTGAAGGGCCTGGTGTAAAAGGGTGTTAAGTAGCATTTTTGTTGAACATGACCTTAAAAAATTTAGAATGTGTCAGGTACAATTCTGCTTTTCTAATGCATGCTTTTGAGCAAAACAACAATATGTGAAAAGATATTCGTGCAAGAAATGCGAAGTAGTTCACAAACAGCAAGGCAAGTTCAGATTGTTAAACGTGTTTTTCTCGAAATTGGAAAAATATTATTAAACACTCTTTTACACCAGGCCCTGAAATTGTTACCCAGTTAACTTCATCCAAAAAAATTAGTGATAGAGAAATTTATTCTGTATTTAAAGAAAGAGTATTTTACAAACAGCGAAAGTTAGAAAACTATATGGGAGATATGTTACCAACTTACACGACGTTAATTCAAACTCGAAGCAGCGGGTCTAGTTATTACTCTTGTTTTAGAAACTCGCGAAATGTCTGCAGTACGTTAAAAGTTGTACTGACACGTTTGATGAGGTTAGAGCAAAGTAGGAAAAAAGATACAGAAAAAAATCGTTCAATCCGTGACTGTCCCTGGTCGTTGAGGTTTGTGTATTTTTTTTGTCTAGGTTGTCAATGTGAAATGGCTCTTGGGAAAGGGGGACATTATGGGGGTTCCAGGGGAGGAGGCTGTCGGTTGATTGGGAGCCATCGTGTGGCCGACGAGACAACCATCATCGCGACTCGAGCGCGGCAATTACTGCACCAGGGAATGGCGGAACGATAAGCGAAAGGCACGGGGCACAAAAGCCGAGATTACATCAATCTATTCTCCAGGGTTTCATTCCATTACCAAAGACCTCCTCTACCACTCTCTGCTTTCGCCTCTTCTGCTCTGCTCTTCGAGTTCTGCCCATGCAAAAGGTGGCGTTGCTTTAGGGGGTTGACCAGCAGCAGCAGCCAGCAAAACCCGAAGCTTTAAGCTTGTCGCCCAGTGGCACGATGAGTCTATTTTCTCCATTGTCTTTCGCCACAGCTGCTCCCTCATCCCTCAGGTCACCCTTCGACGGTTTGCTGATGGATCACTCCCTTAGGGATGGGTAGTGAAAAAAAAGAATACAAGACTTAGCCATAACGCGGGTCCTATAAACACCATCATCTGTGACGATGGGTCTCTTTTTTTTTCTTCATCTTTCTCCGTTTCTCTTCGGTTATTTTCTTTTTGTTCGTTTTTTTTTGTTCTGATGATGAAATAGAAACGTCATATGTCGCAAAAATCGGAAGCGCTGGAGACTTTTCATTGCTTCTGCCACTTAGCAAGTTTTTTTTTGTTTATTGTTTCTCTCAAGAAATCCAAGAAAATTTGTGAAAATTTTCAGCCACAACAAAGAGTGAGCATTTTTAAAATTTATTTTACTGTTAGGAAATATGGGTTATTAAAAGTATTAAGTTAGTGTGGTTAGAGATTCGTTGCAATTTCTTTCTTTATTTTTTTTATTGTTAATTAGAAAAAAGTAATAAGTAATGCAATTATAATATAAGTAATGCAATTCTAATTTAAAAAATGGTTTTGCCATTGAGAAACTATAAGTATAGTTGGTATGGTATGGTAAACGCGTGGAGTCTAAAAATGAACTCCATGTTTAGACTCATGTTGCACCGCATCATTTGTCAATCGTTTAAACTCATGTTGCTTTACAACATTCGTCGTTTTGTAAACAAAAAGCGTTTTAGTCAGACAGATACACATTTGAGTAATCATATATAATATTTAAGTATTAATACACTTTTTGTTCTAAAATTTTGTTTACGGTACACTGTACTTCATTTTCTTCAAGAAAATATACCGAAAAGAGTAGTTAATTTTCAGAAAAAATTCTGCAAAATTTTGTTTTCATGTGTCAACTATATCTGAAAATAATTTTAAAATAAGTGCTAAAATGAAAACATTGAAGAGCGAATAATGGCAGTATTGCATTATATCATAGGTAGCGAGTGTTAGCATTTATTAAAAGCTGCATGTTTCACAAGGGCCTAACGTATTCTCAAGAATTTTGGATAGCAAAAGCCTTTGTGGACAGGTTGTTCGTTCGATAATAGCAATGTGCTGCCTGAGTGGCTTGTCAGAAAAATCGATGATTACGTTGCTATATGTTTACGCTGGTGTTGAAAGGGTTTGGATAAGAGACAGAGAGAGAGAGAGAGCTTTTGGAACTGTTTGTGAATCACTAACGTGGCATCTTATGCCATATCGGAATTCATGTTTAGGACGTGTTGTGCCATTTTGTTTGTTTAAGTTACAAAGGTAGATTGACGTCGTTTGAATTATTAATCATCCAGTTCACTTGCCTGGAAACAGTTTGCGTTTTGTTTTAGTTTTTTTCCTATTTTCATTACGTTAGTTGTTTTTGGATGTTTGTTTTCTTTTTTGCTATTTTGATTTTACATGAAGTTCAATCATGATCTTGCTTGTTTTAGTATTGGTTATAAAAAAAACAACTTATTATTGATGTTTGAAAACTCTTTTTGTAAGCAGATTATATGAATGAAAAGTATTGCAAATTGTAATGAGAAATGTATTTATCTCTTAAAGAGGACATTTAAAAAAGTCTTCCATTGAACAAAAATGTCATATGGCGGTTTGTTTTGGTTTTTTTTTGTTTTCGACACACGAGACATTTATCACCATTTGCATAAAAAGTGCTAGTTCGTTTTCGGTAAATTAAAGCAAACAAAAATGACTTTTGAGTTTCAAATCGTGTTCGTGTTACTGTATTGAAATAGTAATCCACTTGGATTAACTGGTCCGAACTCTCGTCCCTTTGAGAATTCAACCAACCACCACAAAATGTGGTGTCTTTCCTGAATAAACTCGAGAGACTTGACCACTCGACTACTAAAGTTGTATTCATTGGTTGGTCAACGACTTCAGTTGAGTAGCTATACCAGTTTCCTTCTAACATAAACGTCATGACATTTCGTTTCCATTTAACTTAATTGACTCCACCATGTGGGCAGATGGCTCAGATGCTAACACGTTACATTGGTGGTGGTAGTAGTGGTAATGGAAGACCTTTCTTTAACGTTTCAATAGTTAACGTCGGTCGAACGTGGTTGTTATATTATTAGGTAAGATGTTATTGAGCACTCGAGTAAAAAAACGTACTTTAAATGAAGCTATCAATTTTTCGGGTTAAGTTAGACGCCGACACTAATTATAGGGTTATAATTACGTACTATACAAATTTGTTTATATTATTATGGTAAGACTGGTTTTTATTCTTACCGTATTCTATTTTAGTATAAACATGTTTATTGTAGTTAATGTATGCTAGTGGTAGATCATGACATGAATTATTTCACCAATTTGATATTCAAAATGTAAAAAAAAACTCATGCATAAAAATACGTAATATACTGTATATATACGTAACTACGTACATAATTAGGTAACCACATACTTCCATATAATCATGTAAATAAAATACGTACATATCAGCACATGTGTCACGTACATACACATAACGTAGTTATTACATTCGTACTTACGTGTAATACGTATTAAATATGTCGTGTGAAGTCTTATACAACTTATATATATCAAATGGATCGTCTTGCACCATTAAACCATACCGGTAACAAACTAAGAGATTCAATTTAATTAAACAATAACTTTACGTATAGTTTGTCCATAGGTTTGCAAGAAAATTCTGATTGCTTCCTAGCTCCGTGTAACTTTCTCTATTTGATCCACCGATGTAATTCTAAAGTTTATTTTACACGTCAATTTTGTTAAATCAAATTTCATTAATTCCGACTGTTGTCTGGGCGCGTTTCGTGGTTTCGGTCAAACAACGGAACGACAAAAGCATTGCAACGCGCCCGAATATATGTATGACGTCAAAAAACACGCAGGAATCGATGGAATTTGATTGAAAAGGTTTGACATGTAAAATGGACTTTAGTTTATGCCTAGAGCATGATGGCATAGTGGCTGCATTTCATGCATTAACTCCGAAACTGTAAAAAGTGAGTTAGTTTATTATGGTTTAACATAATCCAAATATAGAGCAGTACTATAACGTTCAAATACAAATGAATTATCTAGATGTAAAGCAAATTGGGTTAGACTAGTCACAATTTAATAATTGTGATAAATGATGTGTTGAGTAATGTTAGAAATGTCTCTTTGTTATTTGGTTAAATGTTAGTCAATGATAATTTTGATTAAAGCTGATGACTAGTGTGGAATGTAATAACAGCTCGAATCAATTAAAGGTGAGAATGACATTGATGTAAGCAGTGTGATTAGCGTTACATGAGCCATTAAGAAAGGAATTTGCGTAAACGATTGGAGTGGATGGGTGGGAATAGATTTTTTTTTTTTAAGGATTAGTTTTTTTAATATTAGAGTTTCGAAGACAGAGAAAGAGAGGTGAAATGCTTCAAAATTGCACGTGGCAGTTAAAATTAATTTCGTATTCACGATGAAGAAAATTAATTCTAATTAAAGAGTAATTGCGATTCTAACGACGTAGCTCGAATCGTGAATAATTTTTTTTCTTTTAATTTTTGGCTTTTAATATTGGAAAGTCGCTGTTGTGGAAAAAATCCCAAAGTGTTGAAATTCATATAGTTGAAGAAACAAAATTCTTCCATAGCTAACAGCAAATTAGACTCGAATGAACACACGACTTTTTTTCACTGATGTATATGTGTACATTTAAAGTTATGATAACCATGTTGTTGATTGACTTTTTAAGCATACGTTTTCTAGTCTTTTTTTTGGTTGTAGTTTTCTTTTCATTTTTTTTTTTGAGTTCATTATATTTTTTCATGCCTCAACCGTTCTACAAATTTGTTTTCATGTAGCCAAATCGATGTCTTTTAATCATCCGGAAATCCATTATGATCTCGATTATTTTTGTTTACTCCCTTAATTATGGTAATTCGGGTATGAACGCCGCTTTATTGTTTATTTTTCTAGTTTTTTTTTTTCTTCCTTCGGTGCATTTTTTTCCATTACCTTTTGGTCTTTTCTCATCTCGGCATCATCTTAAATGACTTCAGGAGGAAGAAAAAAAAATGAGAATAAGGAAAGAATAGGTTTTCTTTTTCACCCCTTTTTGGTTCTTCCTCATCAGTATGCTGAGCATTAAGAGTGTGGCAACAGGCACAAAATAAGACGCTCCAGAAAACAGACGACGACTTGGTGTGCAGGTGCTGAGAATGGCAATCGAGTGGCACAGACCAAAAGTGTTCTGTTGTTGCTACGGATTTTTTCACTCTGTTGATCGTTCATGTTGTTGTTTCTTCCGATTTTTTTTTTCATTGCTAGTTGTTTATTCTTCAATATTCTCCATTTTTTTTTTCGCTTTTTAAAACAACATTGAAGAGTGAAATGTGTTTGTGGAGAGTAGAAAGTGAAGTTTTTGTTTGCTTGAATATATTCCAGAACACGGTCAGGTACTATATTTTCGTACAGTTGTTATTTTTGTAGATTTTTTCTGTTTTGTTTTAAGGTATGTGAATATTCTGTTTTGATGGTCGTTGTGTTTAGAGATTTGTTGAAGGGCCTGGTGTAAAAGAGTGTTAAGTAACATTTTTGTCAAAAATGACTTAAAAGCATTTTTAAATGTGTAGGTACAATTCTACTTCTTTAACGCATAAGTTTGAGCAAAACTACGTACAACGGTATTGATGCAAAAAGTGTGAAGTGGCCCATAAACAGCAAGGCATGTTCAGGTTTTTAACGCATTTTTCTCTCAATTTTAAAAATGTTACGCAACAACCTTTTACATCAGGCACTTCAATTATCATGCCCATATAACATTTGAACTAGTTTCGTAATCTTGTACGAGTGCTTAAACTGATGGGTGATTTTTTTTGATAAGCTTACATCCCATTTGATATACTTTCTTTGTATACTTGGTCTGTATAATAGTTTTATAATTTGAAGTGAATGAATATGAGATAACGGTTTTTAAAATTACTTTGACCAATAGACTTTGGACTTATGTATAGTAAATATTAAAAATGAAAGATAAAGTATCAATTTATGTAATCAAATGAAATTTTAATACACGCTGGAAACAAACCAAAATCATAATATTAAATATTGTTCACATAGAAAATAATATTAAGAAACAAAAACAACGCGCTAAAATTTACGCCCACACAAAAATCCTGCGTTTCAGTTGAATGAACCCCAAAAATTTACAGTTAATTAAAATAAGATTAGTTAAATTTTTCTTTGTTAAAATGCAAAGTGCCCAGTTTTAATTTTTGTGGATTTGCATTTTTAAAGTAAATTTTAAAAATCGATGTTTGAAACATCATCATTTTTTATTGTATGTAGTTAACCAGTTATGCTTGTGCAAGTCTCAATTTTTCACAATAAAAATAGTCTTGATCTTGAACTATTATTGAATGAAATGGAACCTGCTGAATTGAAATTTTGTATTTAATTATTTTTTGGGGGGAATTTACTTAGTATACTCTTTATATTAACTTCACTTGTAAATAAACGAGTTTGTAGTTTTCAAATTCGTGAGTTTGTGAGTGAGCTGGGGATTGAACGTATAATGTAATCTACAGGTGTTCATGATATTATACTGTACTAGCTGTATCCGCGGCTTCGCTCGTGGTCGTTTTATAATTAAACAATTAAAACAGGAATAAAAAAGCTTGGGTATTTTTTAAACTTTCGCTCGCACCCGATGTTGTCTCCAACCATCGTGCGCAGACCATGACGTACCACTATCATGGTATTTCATGCGCAGGCGCAACACAACTCTCCACACTGCTACTCGCAGCACGAAGCGTATAAGAACATCGTGATTATTTATCGAAACGTACATTTAATCTGGATAAAACTTATTGTGTAACCTGGGACCTCTAATATGCTGACAAAAAAATCAAGTTGATCAGATCAGTAGTTTTTGCGTGATGGAATCACAAACATACAGTCGGACTTGCACATTTATATATCAATAGGATAGTCCAATGTACCAAAAATTGCGTAAAAACCGCATAAATCAAAAACCGCATTTGTGCAATGTAACAAAAAAATCGCACAAATCGACTCGAAAATTGCAGAAATCGAATATAGAATAACTCAAAACTCGCATAAATGGAATTTTTCAAAGATTGCATAAATCTAAATTTGCATGAAGCCAAACTTTAAAAAGCGTTTTGTTAAAATCATTTTAATGTACTTGTTATTTAAAGTTTATTTGGAGTGACGCCCGCGCTTTGAAAATGAAGTGCTGCAATGTCAACTTTCTGGCGGTGCTTTTGTAACAGTAGCAAGGCGCACTTGAGTCACTGAAGTGAAGCGTACAGAAAATTCTCTATCCAATCAATATCAGCATGTTTTGTCACTCTAACAAGGGCTCAACCTAAAAATAGTCAAATATATTTGTAATGTTTTAAATCTATCAGCTGAGAGCGAAAAAATATTGTTTTGTTTTGTTTTTTTTTTTTTTATATTTAAAAAAATTGATTTTTGACTGAAACTGTTTCAATATCATGGTATAAAGAGGGTCGTGAACGGGTTTGTTAAGAAAGCGTTACTCTGTTAGTAGTACGCTTCTAAAATAAATGATGAATCGGGGCTCTAAGCTCGCTGTTGTTGCTGTTTCAACTCCAGTTTAGGTTAGGAAAATAAGTTATTTATAAGTGAAACGCGATAAAAGGGGAGTTGGCCCGTCTAGGTTTTGAATTACTCGGCGTGTATGTTTCTCTTCTCTCGGCAACTTCTTCTATTTCACTCGACCGAAACCTAAACCCGAATTAATCCTTTGCTGTAGTAGTAGCAACGAAAGGAGGAGAAGGCGAGAGGTCGAGGCAGTTGTGGCGATTCCTTTTTCATTTTCCTATCTTAATGGGTTTTAAAGAAGATAGTGAGCAAAGTGCGATTTTCTTTCACCTTTCTTGATGCTAAAGATAATGTTCTCGAAAAAAAAAGCGCGTGTTTTCATAATGATGAAGAAAATCTGAAGAAAAAAAAAGTAACCACAAAATATTTAAAATATTAAACCACGTAATTGAAATTGCTACCCAGTGCTGCGTGGCAGCGGTGTTATCAAATTTAAATGTTAAAAATGTTATTTAATTATTTATAAAGTTTAATAATATTAGAAAGGCTAATAAGCGTGAAAAGTAATTTTTTTTTTCAAACAAGTGGAAGTGACATAGTTTCTTAATGTTGGATTTTTTTTTAGAGAAAAACATGAAATTTAAATTAAATTAACATTATACGTTAACTGCTCGAAGTTTATTATAAGTGACGCCTTCATAAAGTATAAGATGTCAAAAACTAAAGCTTTTTATAAAGGACATCGTGTAAAAAGATGTTTATGAAAACAAGGTGAAAAACAATATTATATATGGACACTAATCTAAATATATGAGATTTATGCGATACTTCGCATAAATCAAATCATTTATGCGATACTTCGCATAAATCAAAACTTATTAATTGTTTCATTGTGAAAAAATTATTTTATACGTCACAATTATAAAGGACTAGTTTTGCCTATCAAAGATAACGGGAGGCAATTAATTCAGTTCATAAAAATAATTTATTGATTTAACTCATGTTGCTTCGCAACATTTGTTAGGATTAGTGTTTTTTGTTTATTTTAACTTATTGGTTACTGTTTATGTTTATGTTGGTATGGTAACAGTTTTATTACGTTATCTTATGGTTACGTTTGTTTTTAGTTGTTGTCATGGAAACATTCTGGCACAGAAAGAGGCACAGATATAGATAGAGAGAGAGACACTTGGCTTTAATATAAGCTAATATTATATAATAAACAAAACATATGCAGTCTAATAAAATGAAGGGTGGTGTATCTTAACAAAATGACAACGTGCAATAAACAAGACAATACTATTGGTCGGTTTATTTTTAAATTAACAACGTTTCTGAAATCTTGAAATTCTAAAGAACGGTGACACATAAAAGAAGTTTTTAAATGGTAGTTTGCTTCTAATCAGGCAATGAATCTTATTTTAAAAATAGGAAATGATTTTGCAAAAAAAAAGTAAATTAATTGATGGATTTGGTGTAAAAGGATGTTAAGTAGCATTGTTTGTCAAACATAACTTAATTCCATTTTTACTATATTAGGCGGCTAGGCGCAGTTCTATTTTTCAAACGCATAATTTTGATAAAAACAATATTACATGCAAAAATATTAGTGCAAAAAGTGTGAATTAACCCATAGACAACAATACAAGTTAAACTCGTTTTCTCGAAATTAAGAAACTGTTACCTAACATTTTTTCACACCAGACCCTCAATTGAAGACTGTTATCACACATTCGCTCACTAAAAATTAACATTTCACAACATCATATTACGTTGTCATTTGTTTTTTCATAAGATTCTTATTGTTAAGGAGTCGTCTTTAAAAGTGACTTTTTTTCTCTTTTTTTATTTTTAGTTAAAGGATAAATTTAAAAATAAAATTTGATCGAAGTTAATAATTTTAGTCGTCGACCTGCTGATGCTCTGCCAGTTTTTTCTTCTGTAAAGTCATTTCTTCTTCATCTCCATCTCTTCTTGCTTGGCATTTTTTAACCGACTAATTGGATCTCTCGATTTCAACTTTCAATTTTTTTCCTTTTCCATTATCATTTTCTCTCTTTAAAATTTTTTCATTTAATTTTAGTACATTCTCGTTTTTTGTCAGACTTCAACCAGTAGCATTATATTTCACATTTTTTTCTTTTGTTTTTACATTTGGTAAGGGTTCGATTCATTTCACTTCGTGGTGATGACGTGAGTGACATCCGTGCGTGAGCAGGAGAGGGAAAAAGAAGAGGAAGTGTAATAAATCCTGTAAAAAATTATGATTGCACGTTTGGAAAAGGAGGATTAGTTGCTTTTGTTTTCGAGCCTCTGCCTGTGACATAATGATCTTAATAGGCTGTTGCGTTGATCCCAGGGTTCCATTTTTCTCTCATCTCCTACTATGACAAAGAAAAAAAAAGATGTTCATGACCGCCCATCGCTCATTTTGTTTTCTTGCTTTGAAATTAATAGTCTACTTTTTTGATGGGTTTTTTTTTCGGAGACATAATTTTGGAGAGTACTGCATATTTAATGAAGGGTCTTGCATTTCGGTGCATTGTCGTTTCCTTTTGTTTTTATTATTTTTTTATTAGTTTAAGGTCGTGTTTATAGTGTCAATGAAAAATATGGGGTATAAAAGGGTATTCCGAAAATTTGGAAGAAAATTGAGGGATCTGATAGTATGGTGCTATGTGTTCGATTTAACGGTTTTATGTGTTTTCACTCGTGATTTTTTTTTTTGTTGTTAAGGAATTTTTTGTTGTTGGTTTTTCATTTTGTTTTATCTACAGGTGTTTTTTTCTAGGTAAGACAAATTGATATTGTTGCTATTATATTGTTTTTGTAGTGGTGGTTTGTTTTTTTAAACTTTGACCAGACGTTATATGTTGTTTTTTTCACTTTGATAAAGAAATAACTCAAAAATTTTAAAATGCTTCACCCCAAAAATGGTATACCGATATTTATATACAGTAAAAAGTAACCGATATTTATATACAGCAACGTATTTGACGTTACTGTCAAATAAGTTGCGTAAAACTCGTGAATTTCAACGAGTCGTGAAATTCCTTTTTTTCATTCTGACACTGAAGATTTGAATAAATAAAAAATTCAACTTTTTTTCATCGTTCACTTGAATTGGGGGGGGGGGTAGCTTGCTTTTTTTATTAGACTTGCAAAAAGGGATCAAGAAAAAAATAAGATTAATATGAAAGTGAGTAGGTTCTCTTCCCAAAAAGTTTTCCTCGCTTGTTGCACTCGGCTAGGAGATAGTTTTAAAGCATTTTTTGGGAAGCGCACGCAGCTGGTTACAAAATGGGTTTTTTAAAGGTTGAATTGAAAGTGAGGTGGGTAGTTTTTATTATATTTTTTTTTCATTTTGGTAACTTTTCTAATTTTTTTTTTTTACTATTTTATTTTATTTTCTTCGCTATCTGTTGTGTTGCTCGCGATGAACCAGTTGATGGTCGGGTTGGTTGGTACGTACTTGTTTGGTTGGTTGGTTGGTTGTGGTGGTGGTGGTAGTAGTGGAACGATGATGAACGGCAAGTTAGCTTTGAGACCTCCCGGCAGCAAAAGTCAGTGAAGCAGCAGTCGCAATAGGCATCTCCATTTTCTCTCGGTTTTGTTTCTTTGGGAACAAATCGGTTCTTTGTTTTTTGTTTTTATATATATATATATATTTTTCATTCTCCCTCACTTTACTCAACCTACCCAACTTTTTTCCTTTTTTCTCTCTTTCTTTTATTTTTCTCTTTTTCTATTTCTTTTCGCATTTTGCTCTACGTTGTCGTAAGGGTTGGAACTGTTTTTATGGTCGACGAATTCCAAAAATGGAGGGAGTTTTGTGTTGAGGTCACGAGACCTCCGAAAGTAGACGAAAAAGAAGAAAAAAAATTGGGCCATTACTCCGCTACGTAGACGGAAATTTGCCATCGCCTACGGAAGCGCGTGTCGAGGATAAATCATTCGCCCGGTGAATCCCAATAATGTACCGCTTTATGCGAATAATTTCGAAGCGGTTCCTGTTGCGGGGGAGGTGATAGGGAGAGAGGGGGGGGGGTATGGATGAAGAAGTTAGAAAGTACGGTACGTTGTTGCGTGTGTGTTATATGTTGGTGTATGTGTTTCTGTCTGTCTGCCTGCCTGTTGGAAAAGATGGGTAGTGTTTCGGAGAGAGGGTTTAAGAAAGAGGCAAAGATGGAGAGGAAAAAGGAGACGAACCAACAGCTCACCTGCGCCCTTGCGAAAAAGGAAACGAGCATGCAGGAAATGTAATCATAATTCTTCATCCAACGTTTTCGTGGGAGAGCGAGAAAGAGAGACGAAGAGGAAAAGGAAGTTGGATGCGTTGTGTTACTGCTTAGTGTTTCATTAGCCGACACATTTACTCGACGAATTAAAGGGGAGGCGAAAATGGAGTCTTCTTTTATTTATATATATATATTTTTTTGATTGGTTGATCTATTTCCAGTAAACTAAGTTTCACTTTGAAGCAGAAATATATTGTTTTTTTATACTCTGATTGCGCAAGAAGAAGGGTTATTATGGTAACAAACAATTTTGACAATGACGTTTTTATTAAATTTTTGGCGATATTCTAATGCGATATTGATAGAAAATGCAAAAATCATGAATAAGATGTTTTTGTTATGTTTTTGGGGTTGTACGTATGTGTGTTTAGGGTGGTCCTTAGTTTTGAAAAACTGGATGAGACACGTTCTGAATTTGTTCCGTTATGAAATGAAGTAATTTTGGTAAACTTAGGTTAGTTTTGATTAACATTTAAGGATTACTGTCAACATCTGAAAAATTTGGTGTTAAAGTTACTGGTACCTATGTTTCTATGTTTCTGAAACCAGATAGGTTTGTACCTCTATTCAAAATGAAAGTTTTTTCTTTCCTACAGTATGTGCCAACCAATGTTTTAAACTCTGGTAGAAACCTTTAAATTTTATCTTAAATTCAGCAATTTTTATTCAATAGTACCGTACATTTTTAAATATTGGAACAAGATAATCTGGTGTCCGAATTAATATGAAGCGTTTGCTTTTTCCCCCAATTATAAGAATCACCCTAATGTGTGTTTTATGTATGTACTGTATATGGTTATGCTATGATTTTTTGTTCTTTATTAAAGGCTAAATGGCTTAATGAAGTTTGATGAATGAGGTGTTTATGGATTCATCTTAATATCACGAGTGTCACTGGTTATTTTGTTTATGTACAGTTGGGATTTTATGTTTTTTTAATAAGCACTTTTATTGGAAATAATTAAATTTTGTTGTCAATTTTGAAAACCGTGACCTGTATTTTTTATACGTTGATTGTAGTATAGTGTTGGGCTTTTGATGTAAATTGTAATCTATTGGCTTTAAGTTTATTTTATATGTGGTATACGGGTTTTTCCGATATTTTTCGTAATCGCTAATTTTTTTCGACATCGCAGTCGATGTTCTCGTTAAACTCCAAATACTTACCTACTTTCTTGACATCATGTGATATAAATAACAAAATTAGAATACATCATAGACAACTGAAAAATTTACATACTAGGCATACAACTTACTAAATGTGTTAAAATTCATAACTAAAACTATTATTAAATTAATTCTAACACTAATAATTTTTTATTATATTACATCTATACAGATAAAAACATTTTGTTTTCACGTTTGTTTGTTTGCAAATGAAGCAAAATAAGATGGAGGAATTTTCACAAAATTATGTATCTTATTTAGGCAGGATTCCGACAGAAGCCACAGGGTTATTTTATATTTGAATTTTAATTAGAAAGCCAACAATTTTGTTTTGTGTATACCCCCTCCTAACATCATGAACTTTTGTGTATGTTTATACAAACTTTGTTAGGAATAAATAAAGGTGCTGGTTTATCTATTACATTTAACATAATTAGGAAGCAATTTTTGTGGGAGGTCACAAATTCGCAAATGTGAGAAGCCAATGAATCGCCAATGTGAAGCGCCTTAGGAATGGTTTACGCGAACTAGTGATTATATCCTCAGAATTTATTGTACAAAGCACTGGTTTTATGGCCAATATAAATGTATTGTAAGTAAGTTATATGTAATTAGTTTTCACATATTCAACGCATTCGATATGGATCTCCTGGTTTTTAAAAATCCTGAAATGTTATAGCATAGTTGACTTTCATTCGATATGTGCTCATTTGGAGTTTTTTGAATTACTAGCTGATAATGAATATTATTATGCTCATTTTGCCACCATAGCAATCAATCTTAAATTTCAAATTGATTAGTTTCTTTTCTTTCTAGTCGAGACGATTTTTCGGATGTCATCATTAATTTTTTCAGTTCGTAGATTCTTGTCCATTGATTGTACTTTTCTTTTGAATACCGTGTACTTTCTACTTTCTGATCAAAACACAGTAACTTTGTAGTTGGCAAAGGATTTCCAGAAAGAACGTGTAGCAAATTGCTCGTTACTTATTTACAATGTTTAATGGTGAAGTCTTACTCGTGTAACTCTAGAGCAATTCTGGCTAACCTTTTAACTCGTAATGATTAGTTTAATAAACTATTTTTCGGTTAACAGTCTATACTCTATTATCTCGATACGACAAACTTCTTTGTTGTATCGAGACAAACGTTTTGCCTATCGAATTAAGTCTGCATTATTGATACAAGTGTATCGTAATCTCTTATTCTGTTAAATAAATAATTTTTTTTTATTTATTTATTGATGGATTTGATTGATAGATCAATTCATATTTTGTATCTTTCTCTGAACCCAATTTAATTTGGCTTTTAATTCTTCTTTCTTTTCTTTGGTTTAAACATCTGTTTTCGAATCTGGCTTCTAATGCATCGATATGGTTGATTCGCTTAATTGGCTTTTAAAAACTTTCTTTGGCATTTATCCGCCTATTCAGATCAAATATCCTTTTCAGCAATCCTTTTATGAGCTTCACCAATGCAGCAAACTTCACCATGAATTTTCGATAATAGGAAAGAAATCCTAGAAATGCGCGTAGTTCCTTGGCAATTCTTCGGACGGTCAATCTATTGAATCGCTTCAAATCGTCTTGGATCTGGTTGTTTCCCCGGAGCATTCATGAGCATTTCGACTTTCTCATACCTTATTGTCATTTCGCCTCTGAAATCACCAAATGAACTTCGTCGAGACTTTCGAGAACCCGTTCAATCAGCATCTTTTTTTTGTTTGTTAAAAGTTCGGCAATACTGTACTATCGTATAAACAGTAATGTCGTAAATGCAATTAAAACGCTTTCTATCTCTCGTTCTACTTAAATGATTGTTTCGTTGTCTATTAGAACGTTGCAGAGCATTTGTTAAACCGAATATCCGAACATCATTCTTAAAAAATCTTATAATCCATCCTAATGTACCAAATGCCAGAGTTGAAATACCTTCTTTAGTCATCGGTAACTGCAAGTATCATCCTCATTTTACGTCATTTTCTAATCGTTCTTTAGCTTAGTCAAAAGTTGGGTAATGTTTGCCTTCAAATCTAATATTTACCATTGACCGACAAGTGATACAAAAAAAGTATTTTTGAACTAATTGCATGTTGCGTGAGATACATCTTTCTGGATTTCTCGTGCAAGTACTACTTCTTGAGTGGTTGCCATTATTGTTTCTCGTTTTAATTTTCCTAAACGCATCCTTCAAAAGGTCCATTAATTGTAGCCTTGTTCCCGAGAATGGTAGCTGTCATTTTCTTAATTTCTTGCATCAGCTGCACGACGATGCGAGTTTTGACATCAACACCACTCACATATACAACATTTGTGGAGACACGTTGCCAACTTTTAGCTTGGTTGTATATATTTTTTTTGGCGTTTGTTTATTTTATGTTAAGGTTATTATTTTAACGTTCAACTTTAACTTTTCTTCTTATAAAATGAAAACAAATTAACTTAGCTAGGTTCAGATAACAACTTCTTCTTGTCATTGCTATTCTTTTGACTGCGCCAAAAATCCTGCGGGATATTCCCAGTCTTTTCCTTATTCTCTACTTAGCTTCAACAGCTACCGCAATCTGCATTCATTAGGAGCAAAACAACATTTTTATGACTTGGCATTCACTTTCTCATCTCTTTCTACAATGGAATTGCACAATAACTAATTGTTTTTTCTTCTCTCAACTATTTTTTTTTCTTAACATTACGTGATACAAACAAATAAAATTAAAAACACAACGTAGACAAGTAAATAAATAGTTTCACATATTTTAATATTCATTAAGAAAATATCTTTTGCATTTTAACTCGTACTTAATTATTTTTATAATGAAAATATGATCTCTTAATAAACAATAATATTTAAACTCATTTACTCGATTTAGTATACTCTTTGTATTAGCTTCACTTGTGAATGAATGAGTAAGCTGAGAATTGAACGTATTCCCATCTACAAGCGTTTATGAGAATAAACAAGTACTGTATAATCCTAATGTATCAAAAAACGCATAAAATTGAAACCGCATAAATCCTTTGCATAAATCAAAAACTGCGTAAGTCCAATGTAAAAGAAAAAATCGAAAATTGCATTAATCAGATATCGAATTACTCAACAATCTCATAGCCACAAATTCCACTATAATGATCATCGTCAAAATACGGTTATTCAGAGATACCCGTATAGCGTTTATTTAAGATAACGATCTACCATATAAATTAAATTTCGCATAAATTGAAACATGCAGAAATCAAAAATGGTTTTTTTATGCATTTCATAAACGGGTATTTCTGTATATGTACATAGGGTATATCTGTATATGACAGTAGGCTATATATAGCGTATGCTTAAAAAAGTATTTTTAGTGTAGCTTATTTGTTTTTATTTACATTTGTATTGGATCGGCATGAGCTCTTCAGTTACAGATTGGAAACCAAGGTCTATTTCTCTGCTACTAACAAGTTATTTCTGGAAGAGAGAATCGTGTTTGTTGTTACTTTCTTTTTTCCCCGTTTGTTTCTATTGAATTTTGACGTTGTTAACCATTTTTAAGAAAAACTTTGAATTTTCCTTCCCACGGCTCTTGCAGCTTGTTCAACGTTGTTTGTTTTAGCCGAAGAGAATTTGGTTGTAAATAATTGTGCCTATTCATGAGGAAGCGCACAAAGGAAACGGGAATCCAAAAGGAAGCTGGAAAGGAAATTGAAAATCTTTCGCTGGTAATTTTATTGAACGCAACAACACTCGTTATTGACATTCTTGAACACAAGGAAAAGGAGGAAGGGGTTTTGCTGCCAAATTTGTCTTTTTTTTTTATTCTGTTTCCATTTTGTGTCTCTCTCTTTTGGTGAGTAGTAGCGAGGGGACGAAGAAGAAGTCAACTCGCGCAAGTGAAATTTAAGGGGAACTAGTGGACTTCAATTGGAACTTTTTCGAGTTAGAAATCGCTCCATCTTCTTTCACTTCAACCGAAACAATCCTTTTTTTTTTCATTGTATTTTATGTATTTTTTTTCTGAACTTTTCTGGAGAGAAGATGTATTTAGATATATTTTTTTTTGTTGCTCACAGCAAGTTTGAAGTGGAAGCTAGAAATTGGAAAACAAATTTTTCTTTATTTAACATAATATGTTAGCAAAAATATCCGTCTTCTGGCCGAGTTTTGCTCTCAAAAATGTGGTTTAGCTGTCTATACTTGCAATCATTGAGTTTATTGATTTTGTTTTTGTTGTTGAATTTGTTTGTTATACAGGACGACTCTAATGGCCAAATGCCACGATCAGTCATAATCTTTCCGACGTTGTCGGATCAGTCATTTTTGTTACGTCAGTAATCAGTATGTCTACATTGCGTTACCAATAAGCTTTGTAATTGGTTGGTTAGTTCGTGACGTTTTAAATAATCACGAAGAGACACGACTATTTCGACAATGTTAGATAGACATAAACGTGACATTTGGTTTTAAAATTTGCACAGCAGAAAAGCATCTTGTTCACGCAAGATTTGCGAAATTTTAGGTGTGAAAACTTGGGCAATTTGTTGACAACTCTGACGTTAGCCCTTTCTCCAACCAATAATTGACAGGAAACTGGCGTTCCAGTTATTACGAGTTGCTTCACTTGCCACAACAAAAATTGCGTGTGGCAGATGGTCTTTAAGTCTACCTGTCACGTGCAAAAATTATGCAACTTTTGGTATAGCAATTTCAGAGCAATTTTTGGATAACTGTGACGTAAACTTCTTGCCAACCAATGAAAACTGGTTGGCAATCTAATAGAGATTTACCAACCAGGTTTTATTGGTTGACAAGAAGTTGAAGTCATAGATGTCCAAGAATGCTCTGAATTATCTTACCTAAAATTCCGTAATTCTTGCGTGTGACAGATGGCCTAGTACGATTTGTGCTGAAATAACAATTCCAAGTATTGGTGTTCTCATATTTAGTGTTTGATTCCTAAAGAGATTTCAGTTATTGCATTGTAGCCAATACCAACATAATTATTTAATTCATCGCTGATTGTACACATATTTTTTATTAAGATATTTCATTTTAACTTTAATTTTATTGGTTGCATACATAATTATTTAAAGACGTTGACAAGAAAACAAATCAAGTCAATAACATGTTTACAACAATTTTGTAAAAATATAATTGAAAGAAAAGTGCTTTTTAGTCGTTGTGATGAGGTGGGTTGTTTTTTCGTTTTCTGTGTTTTGTTCTGAATATTTCCATAATTGCTTCGCACACCAACAATCTTGGTTTTTGTAATTTTTATATACTTTTTATGTGCAAGGACGACTAAGTTATGTGTTTTGAACCAAATGAAAGCAGGAATTTGGTTTCTATTAAATATAAATTTTATTTGCAAAGTGCTACAATACTTAAAAAATTTACAAGCTTCGTTTTACGACTTATGTCTCACCTTTGACATTCATAACTGTGTCATTTTCTACATCTCGTTCTTGTAACACTTTTTAAAAAAACAATCCGTGTTATGATTAGAGTTTTGGGAACATTTTCACAAGTCTTGCAACTTTAGTGTTTCAAATATTTATATGTTTACTAGTTTCACCTTATTTGGGTCAGAACTTTTTTTTTGCGTATTTAATTTTTTGGATTGACGGAAAGTGAAAGTCCTTTCGTAGAATTGATTTGAAGTAGCTTTTTGTGGTGCATTTTCAAAAAAGATAGATTATGACCTAAAAAGAATGAATTTATTGAATGAATGAAGTTTTTGAAAGATGGATGGGTGAATTTTATTTTATTTTTTTTGGAAGGGACGTCATCTTAAAAATGTTTAAATACGGTTTTAAACGCGAAATCTTCGAAAACAATAGAACTCTATTGGAGGAGAGGAATTGAAAAGAATGTTGGAGAAGTTAAAGATTTGGTTTCTTGTTTTTATTTTATTTGGTTGTTCTTAATTTCCTAGGTTTAGCGTAGCAAAGTTACTTTTATTTTATTTTTATTTTTGGCATGATTTATCGCCCCTAACTTCTTTCTTTTTTTTATTTTTTACTTTTATTTATTTCTTTTCTTTCACTTGGTGACAGATCTTTTAGTTGTTTTTTTTTCTTCAATCGTTTGACATTTGGAAGTTTTAAAACGTTGACAATGCTTTGACTTTCTCGCGCAAAAAAGAAAAAACACACCAAAAACGAAACAATGACATTTTTTATTTTTAATCTCACTTTCACAGTGGAAAGAATTCTATACTGTTTCTCTCTCTTGAGAAGAGAGTCTACACAATACTGCTAAAACTATCATTTTTCGCAAGTACCACGTGCATTGAGTTCTGTTTTGTGTCATCACTATTGACAATTTGCGAGATGAAATAATCCATCATTTGGCAGTTAATCGTCATATGGTTTTGTTTTCGTGAAATTATCCTGTATCCCCGATGACAAAGAGGAAAAAACGAGGCCGTCCAGAAAGTAGGGAATTGTCCAGATTAGAACATCACATCACCCTAAAGTGTATTTGTATGGAAAAACTTTCCTATTTATTTGCTTTCGAATCATCTTTTTTGTATGTTATAAATTATGAAAGGGGTGGACTTGGGGCTATGTTTAGCTAGTGGGTTTGTTTGGTGCAATGATTGGCCATGTGAAACCGAAGTAGACATAGTAGTG
Source organism: Cryptops parisi (assembly GCA_034695005.1). Taxonomy (NCBI): domain Eukaryota; kingdom Metazoa; phylum Arthropoda; class Chilopoda; order Scolopendromorpha; family Cryptopidae; genus Cryptops; species Cryptops parisi. The sequence goes on from JAQIWH010001979.1 coordinate 20,646, forward strand.
GAGCGGTCCCTTTTAACTCAGCAGTAGTATTGTAAATTGGTAGTGTGGTATTATCGTTACTTTAGGTGGTGATGGTGTAGTGTTTTCCATCATCGACTCTCTTCCCGCAGATCTAACAAGCCACTCCACTAAGCAAACGTTGAGTGCTTTTGGGTTTGCCTTTGTGTTTAATTTCTGCTTGAATGGGGAAACACGAATCAAGACTTGATCGAAATTGTGGTGCATCATTCGTGTCGTTTTCTGAACCTTCGTGTCATGGAAAGTGATTTATAGTGTTACATGTAGAGAAAACAATTATATTAAAAGTGCTTTTTAAGAATAAGTTTACGCTTTATATAGTCTTCACTTTATGCGAATTTACATTTATGTGATCTTTGAGAAATTACGATATTCGATTTATGCTAGTTTTGAATAATTCCTTTCTCGATTTCTGCAAATTTCGATTTATGCCAATTTTAATTTATGCGAATTTCGAATTATAGGAATCTAGATTAACGCGATCTTTGAGTACACTAATGTGATATTCGATGTACGCGACTCTTAAATCTGCTTCCTCCTGAGGTGGTAAATAAACTATAAACCCAAGAATTTTTTAAAAAATATCTCTGCAAAGATTTTTTTACATAATCGTAAAATAATATAAACAGTAATGCTGAATTAAATGGGTACATAACAAAATTACGCAGTAACGTGTACCTTACTAGTAAAAATAATCGATTTGCCGTTTTATCAATATTATAGAAGCGAGAAATAAAAATATGGTAAAAAGAAACTTTCAATATGACGCACTGTACTGTGCCAAATGCATGTTATCGGTAATGTATAGAATCCAGACATTCATAGCATGCCTAATTTAATTTAGGCAATGTTAAAAATTAGCGTTGGAATATTTACGTTAGGTTAGCTTTAAAGTTGGCCTTAAATTCAGGTCTTCGATATTTTGAGAAAATGTTATTGACTAACCTAATTTAACGTTAAACGACCTAAAGAGTTGTAAAGCTAATTTATACTTTGTTAAAAGAGGATTCTATGCATTGCTGTTTTTTGTTTTGTTTTGTTTTTTGGAAATTACGAAAAACGTCCAAGCTTTGTGTTGGAAGACTCAGTCAACAAGTTGATGGCAAATGCATTGTATATACAAAGAAAAAAAAGGAGCATTCTTTTTTTTTATATATGTGACATTGCAGGTGGCGATAGCCTTTTTCAAAAAAATAAAAAATCTGGTGTACAACAGATGCAGTCTTTTGGTGCAGCGGTTGGCCATTCTTTTCAACCTCTCGACGTCGAAGTTGTCGTGTCGTTCGTCTGTCTCCTTATCTCCACTCTGGACTCGTGCACGATCTCTATTGACACCGTTCGTTTCCTTTCTGCCATCACGAGGACAAACCTAGAGCAGAAAAGAAATGAGAAAAGCAAGCACGTTGTCCTTCCGAGAGAGAGACTTTTTGGTGGAAGCAAAAGATAAACTTCCATTGCTTTAGTTTACTACTCCACTACCTTCACTTTACTTCGTGTGTTTTTTTTCTTTCGTCTTTTTATTCTCTTTGCTACCTACTGTTTGGTTTATCAGGATTTCTCTTTTTCATTGTACATGTTGTCCATCCGGTTATCGTATCGAACGGTTATATAGACCAAAAACCAATAAAACATCTTCGAGACAGCGTCGTCAAAAGAGAAAGTTTGTTTAGTTTTATTTCTTTCTTTTAAATAACTTAGTAGTCGAGTTTTAAATATCGATTTTTTTTTCGTATGCGGTTTATTTTTGCAGAGTTTAGGTTTCAATAAGAAATTTTTTTTCCGAAACAAAAGCTGAAGTGTTTTTTTAAGGATATGAAAGAATCAAGTGATTGAATACAATTCTTGTCGGTTTTTCTTGGCGATTTTCCTTGTTGGTTTTTGCTTGGGACTAACCACAGGCTAGTCGGTTTTGTTTGAAGTACGAGACGCTTTGAGCGCAAACCAATAAATTGTAACACGAGTATTAAGGACTATTATATTTTTCTTTCCTTGGAACTGGTGCTGTAAATAAAGTGATTAATTAGAATCTTGGTCACGGCATCGTGTTTAAATGAAGATAGTGTCGAAGTCCTGTATTATGCAGTTCTATGGAACTGCATAATACAGGATGTTCGAAAAGTCTGAAAACATTGTTTTACTAATCGTATTAAACGTATTCTGTAAATACCAGCTAAAGATTATTAGAATATAAATGATTTTTTTTTTTTTACAAATTAAAGGCTTTTATCAATATAATGATAAGCCACATTTTTAAAAATTGTTCAGGAGTTCCGTTTTTCTGGTGATTGAAACTCCATATACAGTAGTACCATACTGAGCAACAAGGTGATTCTTTATATTATACTGCCATTTTTTGGAAAATCCAGAAAGTGATTAAGTAACATGCTAGAAAACAGTACTGAGAAACAGTTTGATGTTATGTGTGGCTTATTATCATATTACTCTTCTTCTCCCCCGAAGCCCTTTGATTAAAGGTCTCCGGACAAATGATAAGCCACCTTTTTTCTAAAAATGACGTTTTTACATCAAACTGTCTTTCAGTACTTTTTCTAGCTAGTTGCTTTACTACTGTATAGATTTTCCAAAAAATGGCAGCATAATATAAAGAATCATCTTGTTGTTTCGCACGGTAAACTGGAGTTTCTTAACAGAAAACCGGCTCTCGTGAAAAATGTGGCTTATCCTTATATTGCCCGAAGCCTATCAATTAAACATTTCACCTAAATGTGTAATACTGTACACATTGATACAGTAATATTTAAAAAGATGCAAAACTTATTTGTTAAAATTAAAATTCAGTTTAATTTTTTGTTTAAGTACTTGTAGTGTAGAATCGATCTTTAATTACAAGTAGCTCACATTCGTTTTAAATTTAGCTAAGCTAAGAGTTCATACGTGTCGTGCCATTATCGTGATTCGATCAGAAGCAGTGTCATCCTTTTTAATCGAGCTTTTGTTTATAATTTAATTGTTGACACGTCATTTTAATTTATTTTTTTTAATTTGAAGGTGTTTGTTGGTTAAACATTGGCGACGGTTAATGTTGCTGTCAATTGTTATCAACGCGAACATTGGACTCGGGTGTTCATTCTTTAAGAGCGGGGTAAGGAGATGTCAGTTTGTCGTTTTGAGAAAGTGGAGCATGTTCCTTGGCACCGAGTTTGGAGCTTGTTCTTGAAGAAGGCCAAAATGGCAATGACAAACGATGGGTGACGCCTTTGGCCAGCAACCCTTTCGTCGTCCGTCTGTCGTCGTCTTTTGGTGCGACAACTGTGGTCTTTTCGCCCTCTTTGGTGCATTAAATGCAGCCTGGTGCGCTCGTTTCTGTGAACTATGACGTCAATTTGTCAGAGACGAAGGGCGAATGCGGGACTCGTAGGGTCTTTAATTGCAGAAATTCTTCACGATAAATGAGAATGGAAGAATATTTTACGTGCCTAGTTTAAGTCAACGTCGTTCGTCGTCGTTGCTCTTTGTCGTTTTGGTAGAGAAGATAGTGCTGAAAAATGTTCGTAAAATCATCCAGTCTTTGTTGTTCAAGAATGCCTATTGGTAGTTGAGTTATAATGATACCAAAAAAAAAAAAAGAAGAAGAAATTGTGAGTCAATATCGAATAACGTTTCTTTATGGAACATTGATAATCGTTCGAGTTTAGAAGCGCCACCAAGTTTCAAAAGCTAAATTTATTTATTTTTAGATTTATTTCTTTGATTTTTTTCCTGAATTGTTAGTGGGTGGTTGGTAACGAAGAAAAATGAACGGTGTGTTGGGATCAGGCAGTATGTCAAGGTAGCTAATCAAGGGATTCAGGGGAGTATCGTTATGTGAAAACGGCTCGATTAACATGCATGAATGTAACGTTAGAAGAAAGATTGATGAGCGTGCCAGATTTGCTGCTTGTCTCTTTCCATTCTGCGTTGTAATTGGGCGTGATCCTGAGGCGATGGGTGAGAGAGGAACCCCTGCAGGGTTGATGTTAAACCCTAACTGGTGTTATTGCCAGCTAATCTTTTGTTTTGTTCTTTTCCACCAAGAAAAGAGAGAGAGTGAGAGAGACTACAAAAAAGTAAAAAGAAAATTTGCAGTATCTCCAAAGAAGTGACAGTTGGAGTCATAAATAAGAAATCACAAAAGAAAAAAAATATTAAGTTCATATGTTAATTTTTCATCTATGCTGTCGAGCAATTTATTTTTGAAAAATGTTTTTATGAAACCCAACTCTCTTCTGAATCAGTTGACTTTACTGTGACATTTTACCCAATGTCAAACTTTTTTTTATGGTAACGACCTCATGTTTATGTAATTCATCTGCCAAATTATTTTTAATATTATTTTGAAAACAATTCACAAAAAAAAATAAAAGAAGAAATTTTAAAAAATAACTCTTTTTGCCTCATTGACTAGGTGCAAATTGATAACAACCCAACGTTTCGCCTCCTTTAACAAAAGGCTTCATCAAGGGACAAACACGGACAAGAACTCACAAACGAAGGACACCAGCATCATAGGTGTTGCTGGTGTTCTTCGTTTGTGTGTTCTTGTCCGTGTTTGAAGTAACATTTTTACAATTTGATGATTATGCGTTTAAAGATCTGAACTTGCCGTACTGTGTACGTGCTACTTCATACATCTTGCACTAATATCTTTGCACATATTGATATTTTGTTCAACATTATGCCTGAATAAAATTGCACCTAACACATTCGAAAATGATTCTAGGTCATTTTTAACAATAAAGTTATTTAACACTCTTTGACACCAGGCCCTTTAATTAAAACACGCACTGTATACAGTGGTATGATTGTACACCTACTTAGTATGTATGCTTTACACAACATATGCACGAATTCACTTTTAACGAATATTATTTCTTATCTGTATATTTAAAGTTTCTATTTTTTTAAAGCATACGGTTATTATGAACATGAAGAAAAACTCGTTAGGCATGCATTTTTCGAAAAAGAAATTTGTGGTATACGCGTGTAAAAAAAGTAACGTAAAACATCTAAGTGGCTGCTGGCGGTTGAGGTCTTTTCACGTGTTGGTGTTTCGAGGGGGCACGAAAATAGGAAACTGGGCTGCAATTTCATTTCCGCATCGACACGGGCTGTGGCAGTTGTTGGGTCCCTAATGTCATGAGTGATAGTCCCTCGAGGGGCCACGAAGAAGATAGAAGGAGAAAGAAAAGAGAAAGAGAGAGAGAGAGGCGTGTGCCAAGTGTAGAAAAGACGGGTGGAAAAGAAGGGGAAAAAAGCGAAGATTGGGTAGTGGTGATAATGCTGGCGAGTTACAAGGTGTTAAACGTCTCGTAATGGGTGGCCACAATGACCTTATAGTTGATTGAAAGAGAAATCGTCGTCACCATCAAATGGAGCTGATACTGAACGAGACGACCATCATCATCATCATCATCGTTGAAGCAGATTGATAAATATACAGTGTACTATAGAGGGGGAGAAACGACATGCATCATGCATCATTTAGAGAGGGAAGGAATTTTTATCTCGATTTTTTCCCTCACTTCTCTCTTTTATCGTTCCAATGAACAAGTGGTCGCATTGACTAGATGATTTATAAGCAAACGTGATGGCGTTGGAAACGATGGTAAAGCAAGCGCCCCAAGCCGTTAGTTGCCTTGGTTTAAGATGAATGGCAGGGCGAAAACACTTGGAAATTGTTAAGAGGAGAGTGATGAGTGGGATCAGATTTCAATGTAGCGTACGGGAGGTTGATTTTCGACAAGCCCAGTAAATGGTTCAACAGAAATGAAATACCTGTTTTAAGAGAATAATGGGGTTCTGCATTGACGACGGCTGTGCGTCTTTATGATTTTCTGCGTTGGCTGTACCTTCTGGGTTGGCACGATCAATTCACCAATGTAGCCACGACGTAATTAATGGTTTCTACATTCTGTAGTAACGTAGCTTATACTTTGAGCTAAATCGCTTAGCTTTTGTAGACACGTCAGTTAATTATTCCTGATACAGTGAAACCTCTATATTTGTCATTAATTGGTTCTAAAAAAACTGATTAATACTGAATCTGACGAATATAGAATCAATTGCATACTTTATGAATCCACTGCAGTCTTGTTACTCAAGCCTTACTCTTAGCACTCCCGTTCATATATAATTCACTTTTTGTAAGATACTGTTTTTCTTAAAAACTGACTTTTCGTGATCTTGACTGTGACGTTTGGTGAAGAATACTGTGTTTTGTTTTTTTTTGGACAAATATCGGAACATTATTTTGCCGAAAAAATTAGACAAATGTTGAATTTTGACGAATATGGGGACCGACGAATATAAAGGTTTCCACTCCATTTTTTGACTTGACAACATTTTAAAATCGTTTATTATTTCCATTACGTCGAGATAATTACTACTTAAATTTGTAAAGTTATTTGAAAAACTTGATCTAAAAGAAAAAAAAAACAAGTAGAAAAATATTTTTGAAAAATATTTTATAATCATGACTTTTGTCATGCAGTTTTATGGGGTTGTACCAGCAGGGTTATGGTCGTACAAGTACTACAATCTCGTGAACCCTCGATGGAACTATAAAATTGGAGGTTTCTCACAAAATTGCGCGCCACACAACCCCTTGAAATGATGAATATTCATGGTGGTGTGCTGCGCTTCGCTACACGACATACTAACTTTCACCTTGTCCAAAATGAATTCAATTATTCAGCTCTTTTCATTTCTTAAACGTTAACGAGGCTGCCAAATAACTCTCTAGTGTGTACTCCT
>JAQIWH010001980.1:0-27414 GCA_034695005.1 Cryptops parisi
ATATAAATATATATATATATATATACATACATACATATATATCTATATATATAATGTACATATACACACTCACACACATGCTAATACATTACATACTAATAATGTAGGTTATTTTTGATACAAGCTTTTGCCTATCTCGCTCTCTTTTTTTTTCAATGTTGGAGTTTTGTCAATCTCCTTTCACCCTCATCGTCTTCATTTTCTTGCCGTCCCTAGCGTTGTTGTTTTATTTATAATTCAAGCTCGTAAAATATTAATCTGCCGAATTCCGGCTCAGAAGCCACTAGGGATTGGTGTTCGACGCATGCGCAGCTGCCACTCGTACACTGCTACCTATTGCTTCCGCTTGTTCATTTTCTTCCACCCTTTACCCCCCTGTTTTTTTATTTTATTTTTTTTGCTTGGATCATTTTTTCATCGAATACTTTCACTTCATCTACTCGCTCACTCATTTTTATTTTTTAAAATAAATATTTTTTTTGTACCAAAATATTTTTTAGATTTTTTTTTTTTAAAAACACAATTCATCAACATTTCGTACAATGAACAACAACGAAACATTACAGATTTTTTTTGTAGATATATATAAAAAGTTTTTAATTGAACCAAATTTTTCATGTTCACATTGTTTTGAGCTAGAAGTTTACATTATTTATGGCTAGAATTTTATGTACAATTATTCATTTGTGCTCGCATACGTAGACTAGTAAGTAATGAAAATATTATCTTGACATGTTTACATGAATTGAAATGAACAATTGAAGGGTAACCGATCAGCTCTAATTTGTAAATTGTTAGAGAAGATATTTTCAAACCGTACCTTTTTTTCGTATTATTTCTTCGTCCGAGATCGAACCAGGAATCTTTCGTTAGCGCTAGCTACTCTTTACACTCTGACCTACTGGGAGTTTTTATTCAAAATTGAAAGGCTTGGTGTGAGAGGGTGTTAAGTTAAAAATCTTTGTTAAAAATGACCTAGAAACATTTTCAAATGTGTTAGGTGCGATTCTACTTTCCTAACGAATAATTTTGAGCAAAACAACAATATGTGCAAAAATATTAGTGCAAGAAGTGTAAAGTAGCTATGGACAGCAAGTTCAGAGCTATAAAAGCATTTTTCTCGAAATTGTAAAAAATATTACTTAATAGTTCTACAGTCATGTTGATTTGTGCTGACATTGTTGGTGCAATGTTTCTTCGAAATTTCGAATTTAATTCTTATTCTATTTGATGTCAACTTGCCTACTTTTGTTTCAGTGCTTGACACATTAACCTGTGTTGTTTAAAAAGTTAAGATTTGCTTTTCAGAAATTTTTATCGAATAATATTATTACTGTACTAATTTTTGTGTTTACCGATTTCTTACTTTGCATTGCGTATGTTTACGAAACAGTTGTTTGAAATAAGAAATCATTGTGTCTTTTGGAATATACGATTTATTGCAGAAAATTGATCTCTCTTCAATATTGAAGGGAGAGAGAGAGAGAGAGAGAGAGAAAGAGAAGCGGCAGAGAAAATGTTTGCAAAAATTTATAATTAGCTCGAGCTCGATTCCACCAATGGGCTTGCATCTGCATATTTGCCAAAATGTCGTTAAAGCTTTTCGAATAAATTAAAACTATTACTTTGCCCTACCCTCTCTCTTATTCAACCTCCCCACCCCCACTTTCTCTCTGACACAGACACATACACACACATACGTACATTCACCACAGTTTTCTAATGAAATTATAATATTTGGCAGCCATTAATGAGCTAATGTCCGCTTCTCTCATGACCATGAATATGTAATTCTCACTCCCTTCCTCGTTCTTCTTTACTATTCCCATTTCTCTTGAACCATCCATTCATTTACCCCATCCATCCATCTATCTATCTATTCATCTTTCATTTTTCTCCTCTTCCTCTCCATCCCCCCCATCTTTCATCAACCTCGCGTACATATCGAATTATGCCTTCCATTTGCTTCTGGATGCCGAACCAATAACGCTCGACTGGGAAAACGATGAATTATGAAGCATACTTTGCCTTGCTATTCACTAATATGCGGCTCGGTATTGTCGAGTCGCGTGAATATTTTACGCGTCACTCACTCTTTCTCGTTCTGTCTATCCATCTAGCCCCTTTCTATCCATCCATTCTCTCCTCTCTGCTATTTCACTCACTCACTCACTCTCTCCTTTTTGAATTGTATTAAATTCGCCTTGCTGACTCGTGTGTTTGTTCTCTTGTCTTTTCCAGGTGAGTAAATCTTTGATGCAACATTGTCTGTCATTGGTCCACGCAGGACGTGCTCAAAAACATTGTTTGGTGTCATGACGCGCATGGTTACAGCAACAAGTAGGTTTTCGTGTTCCACGTGACTTTGTTTGTACGGATTCTACTTTAAAGCACAGGGTTTGAATTTTTAAAAATAGGTAGTATTATTGTTTACCAAAGTGCACTTTAACATATTCCTGCCAGAAATGTATTTCCACGTGTTGGTTTCAGTAACTACGAGGTTGTCAAAAAACGCAGTTTTTAAAATTACTTTTCAGAATTAGGTTCGGTGAATTAGGGAGGTGTGAAAATGAATTTTGTGCAACTAAACAAGTATTTTATAAATTTTTGTCGTTGTTGCTCTGTGCTTAAGGTGACATTTGAACTCGATGTAGAGTTTGAATAAATTTATTTATCTTATTATTCTTCCGTTCGACGATTTTCCACAAAATATTAAGCCTCTTAACCCTTCGCTAATCTTTTAACACTTTGCGGCAGTGTAAATAATACCGATCGATAATAGTGCTGCGAATATTTTTTTAACCCCTTACTTTTTATGTATGGTTGGGACTGATCCCCAGGTGGATTTTAAATATTTGGACAATTCAATTAGATTTGGATTAAGTTTATTGTAGTTTTTTTTTCACTTTTGTTGACAGTATTCAATTTGTGGCATCTTCTTACCATCTTTATTTAACCCCCTTTTTTTGGTAGTTCTTGACGAAAAAACATCCAAACATGCATATTCAGATATAGATTTTGCTAGGTGTTGAGCATTCTCACTATAATTCTTGTTTTTATCCCCTTTTCAAAATTTATTATTGTTATCATTATGTTTTCTATCTATCTTGTGCACTGCACCGACTCTCCATCTGGGGACGAAAAGTGAAATGAAGCCACGTTTTCTCTTTCATTCATTTCATTTAATCTCGATTTATTTTTCTCTAACATGAGATGGTGACCGTGATTATCTGACATTTTGTCATTACGTTACAAATAATTTTACTGTTCATAATCATATAATAAAAATTATAAACTTAAACGTACTAGGGTCTACACCGTGAAGGGCACTTAAAACCTAACAGTATATGGAACGTAGTGGATGTAGTACATCGATGGTTAACAGTACACTTTTCCAAAATATTTCACAACTATAGTATAATGTATTGTTTCATACTGCACGTGATTATTCAAAATAATCAAAAACACGTGATATTAGAAATCGATTGTTATGAACCACGTTGACGTTACGTGGCCATTGTTCGAATCAAGCAACACGTGATCATGCACATGATGAATTGTTTAAAATGACGTCATTAGTTACAGATGTAATGACGGAATGAGCATTTTACACGGTTTTGATTACAGTGAAACCATTATAAATGATGGACCACTGAAGATGGCCAATAACCGCTTGGGCAAGCGTTGTATTGGCCTATAGAGTTTATTATAACAGTTTAAAGTTTTAGACATTTGGCAGAAATAGGCAAGTTAGTTTGGATGTAAAATGGTAGTTTGATCGGCCATTAGGACACAAATACTGAAAAGCGCTTGAACGACAAATTAAGCGTGAACTTAATTATGCACACGCAGATTAATTGATCGGTCATAACGCGTCATCGTGCACCTGTCTATAGGGTTGTAAAAGGGGAAAAATTTTCATGCTATTGGTTGACATTTCGGATTGAAACGAAAATCATTATGGCTACCAATTCAACGGAAAGGGGGAGGGGGGAGTAGAAGAGCGGGGGAACAGGGTTAAAGGCAGTGAAACATTAGCATTTTCTCTATTTCCTTTAAAACAGACATTGAGTGAGTGAAAGTGAGTGGGTTCAATTTCCCGTGAAATATGGATGAAATGCTCGTGGAGGGAAAATGGCTGACCATAAAATCCCGATAGAACGTTCCACAAAATTCGAAATCGAAACGTTGAACGAGGCGAAATGAAAACGTTTTGGTTGTGTTGTTGAAATTGACGCGCGCGCTTCTCTTTTTAACTGCGTTCGATTTTGCTATTGGCGAATTAGGGCTCTGTCACGATCAGACTTTTTCTTTTTCTTCACTGAACTGGATGAAAGTCCGTCAATAATGACGGGAAAATATAAGATATGTAGTGTAATGTTTTAATTCATTGGTTGATTATTTCTCAATAAATCACAACATGTTTCGTGAATTTTCGACGATATAATATATTTTAAATTTGCATATATTTCAGATTTAATCGAATATATCATCAAATTCATATAAATCATAATTTTAAATGTATGCAGTTAAACATCAAACTTAATAACTAAAATTTCCCACACACAAAAAACTTTTTTTACTCTAAATTACGTTTATTCTTTAATATTATAGAAAGCAGATTGTTGGACTAATATAATTAAAATAAATATAAGTTTGATAAAATCATTGAATTTGTATTAAGATATTGTTTACTTAAACGTCAATTTATTTTTCATATAAATTTGTTCAAGAATGCTTTGTAATTTCACTGAAGCTTTGTCAAATAAAAAGCGTTGCTGCCCTGATGGGCTTCTCTGTTATACACGTGTTCACTGCGCGAAATAAACAATCGGGGGGAGCTTTTGTATCATTCTTATTGCGTTGCTTGGTTCACTTACGAATGCTCAATTAACCGCTATTTTTAATTATAAATAATGTACTCTAATTGTACATCTAATGATTTAAGTAACAGATTTCGCACTTTGACGTACCACATTTTGGGAAGTAGTTTTTCTTCTACGCATTTATCCTATTGGTTTGTGATGTCAATAATTTATTAGAGTCCAATTGTGGATGACACTTATTTTGATTTCTCCGAACTTTGTCATAAGAATATTGAAGAAAATTCTCAGGACGTTCAAGAAAATTGTATTGTTTATTATTACTTATAGGTTTTGGTGTTGTTTTGTTTCTTTTATTTCCTCTCCTTTTTCGACAGTGTTCTTAATTAGGGTCTCGCGTGTTTGTGGCCTATGAAATTCCAGAGGGTTGTTACATTATGTGGTCAGTGGGGTTTGCGATTTGTCCAAACCTTTTTTACGAGACCCGCCTGCAGTTATTTCTTCCCCGAAATCATTTTCGTTAATTTTCTTTTCCACTCTTTTCTCCTCCTTATTTTCTTTTCATCTCCATTTTACACAATAGGACTTCGCGTTTTCTTTTGTTACCCTTTATGAAGACGTACAGGGTGTGACCACCGACTTGTCCAAAATGGCCACATGAAAACTATAAATAGAGGCGGGTCTAAATGAGACCGTTGCACGCGGCTATCTTTTAGAATGAATGAATTACTTTTTTTTTTGTAAATATTTTGTTAGATATTGTTGAGTTGTGTTTTCGGGGGGAGGGGTGGAAAGGTCAGTAACCTTTAAAATTGGATAAAACCTGGAATAGTTTGCAGACCGTTATGATCATTGTTATTTCAATTTACTCCCTAAACAGTATTATATAAGAAAAATTGACACACATACGATGTCTTTTTGTCTGCTCATGACGCAAGAAAAAAAAATACTGCTACACGGTTTCACGAAATTCTGTACAAAATTCGATGTCTGACCAACTAAGGTCATAGACTAGTGGCTTTGGTTTTTTTTTTTGCAAAAATTATTGAAAGAGATTTGATCTCAACCACACGTTAGATATACAGATATGTCATGTGTTCTAGAAGTTCTCTTTAGCTCCAGGCCCACGTGCTCTGGATACCCGGTCGGGATTCGCGCTCGGAACTTCCCGACAGTCCAATTGAACGAGTGCAGGGGTGTGTTCGTTGCCATCAGCGTCTCTATCCATTCTTGTTGTTGTTTTCCATGTGGTTGGGTTACCAGTATCTTTATACTACCTCAAAATAGTTTCAATTAAGTTTCAATTACGAGCAACTTAACCCTGCATTTAATTTTTAACTTTACTTCTGTGAACACTGCTGCTGCTGTTGCTGTTATAGTTAACTCTTGTCAACATTTTCTTACCGCTGTGTTTCGTTCATCCTGTTGGAAAGTAGTCGATTGTTTTTTTTGTTCAAAAAAAGCCAAACGTGTCCGCTCTTGTGCTAAGAACTTGTGTCGCGTTTGTCGTGGAACAAATAAGCAAACAAAAGAAAACTCCGAAACGTTCGACGAGGGGTTTGCGAAGGTGGTGTGTACATCACTCGGTGGTACTATAACCCCTTCTATTCCTGGGGGCTTCCAAAACCGTAAGGTTGGTTGTCATGGAAACCGCCACGCAGACGCCACACGTGAGTATTTTTCACGTCCACGTGTAAGATTTAAAGCAGAGATGGTACCAAACTACATCATGTAGATTATCTGTTATATTTACATTTCGTTATACAACAATCGACTTTGTATCTTTTTTTTTTATCGTTTCATTTTCAAAACATGATACGAAGTACTCTTGAAATGTACCTAGAACACTACACTTAATTTTTTTTCTATATTAAACTATGCCATTTATTAGCCCCATTATCATTCTACTACCCAACTTGTTCGAGTGCATGACCTAAAAGTGAAGTGCACCTTGTGGGCCTTAGGCGTCATTAAGTGGTTAATGAGCACATTATACCTAAAGTAAAACTTTTTTTTTTGTTTTGTTTGGAGTGACACACGACCAATAATTGACGTTGAACGAGCCGTGTAAATTAAAGTTTCTTTTCGTAGTAAACTTTGGTGGGTACTTGAAAGATAATGAGATTGTAAACAATAAAATGTAAAAAGGTATAATGGGATGAAAAAAAATATTTAATGTACACGCACTACTTAAAGGGAGGTTTTTTAAAAAAAAAACACATATTATAGCAACAGTTGGGAGATTATTTATTACCGACATTATCCTTCTAATTATTATTTAATGCCTGAATTAATTTAACAACAACACGGAAAAAAAAATTTTGCTTAAGTTTTCCAGGATAGAAAGAGAGTGAGAGAGTCATTAAGATATTAATGAAAAATTAATGGGTCTTGTAACACCTGGCTATCATTTCATGTTAAAAGGAGGTGATCCAAATATATCGAGTTAAAAAAAAAATATTTTTTTCTAGTTTTTAATTCTTGGAAAACTTTTCAGTTTTCAACAGATCGGGGTTTTTCAGGGATCTTTTTTTTTTCAGGTTTCTGAAATGGGAGAGAAATTTCATGAATAATTCAAGATCACTCACATAAGATCAAAGTATGTGTTAGGGTTGAGACATGAAATAAAATAATAATAAAAAAGCGAGTCAAAGAAAGCTGGAAGCCATTTAGTAAATCATGCTTCTCGTCTTTTAAAATTGCAGCATTAATTTTCGTATGCAAATGGTGGAGATAATAATTAAAGAGTGAACAGGTGGAACAGACGCAAACTTGGGGATAGTTTATGTAACTTTTTTTTAAAAAAAAAATGTTTTGAATGAATAGCATCGAAAGATACTTTAAATTTTATTTTCCTTAAGTAATACGTCAACTTTGTATCATGACATGGAATACTTTTGTAAATTTGCTGGTAATCTACCCAACATGTAATATATTGTTCGCCTAGGGAAATGCCATACACATTACCATACATATTATACTATTAAAGGATGAATTACAATAATCCATCATATAATAGTTAAAGTTTAAACGGCTTTAAAGTTCGAAATAATCTGAAGTAAAAGTAGCCTAAAGTACAATTCTTCGTTTAGCGACGTTAACTGACGCCAACTTAGCGACGAGTACCGGTATATAAAGCGTATGCTTAAAAAGTACATTTTTAATGTACTTGTTTATAAAGTAGAGTAGTTGAAATATAAGAAAAAATGTTTCGAAGGGCGTGCGGTGCATGATGGGTAGCCGAAAAGGCATTAAATAAGGGATAATAACACATTAGTTAGTATCATGTTGCGTGGGTGGAAGGTGGAAGCCTTCAAATTTATGGTTTTTATGTCATTTTGTGGTTGTTATGGGCGTGAGCTGTTCTGACCACTGATCCCCCACCCACTGAGTTTTTTTCCAACTTATGTTTTTTGTGGCTCATTCATCAACGACTGGTGTGCGCAACTTTTTTGTTTGTTTTGTTTTTCTATATCGTATTCCAGATATAAATTAAAAAAGAAAAATATCTATTTAGAGTGCGTAGGTTTTATTTAATCATGCACTGAATGTAATGAAAAGGGGGAATTTGAGTATGTTTTATAACATTCCGTATGTATTAAAAGCAGGGTAATAGCCTTTCTCAAAACTTTGTAGCGTGTAAGTTTGTGATTGATTTTTTTTTAGGGATAGTGAATTTTTTTTTTTTGTAAAAGAGTCTTGAAAGTGATACTTCGCACTTCGTGTACTATTAGCGTGTTCCCTTGATACCTAAGTGCCAAGTGGTTCTGAATGTCAAATTGGAGTTTAAGAGTCATTCGTATTGGAGTCGAGTTATAAGGTTACAAGAACTTTCTTATCAGTCTAAGAGAAATCCTGTTTGATAGTAGGCATTCTGAAATAGTAAAAGTTCTATTTCTGATAGCAAGATCTTCAAGACAAAAACGTGACCATAGGCAGGGTACAGTGTGTGACAGTATTAAAGTTTATTACGCTATATATAAATATAATACAGGATTAATTTTATTTATTCAAAATTTGTTTTTTCATCTAAAGTTTATTTTTATACGTTTTATATTAGATTTACTTGTTAGTTTGTGAGTTCGTGTGTTTGTGAGTGTGTGACCTGGGAATTGAACGTATACTGTCATCTTTATGATAATAAACTGTATAGTTCAATGTACCAAAAATTGCATAAAAATGAGAACCACATAAATCGAAAACGGTCTTTGTCCAATGTAACAGAAATCGCACAGTGTGAGTTCAAAATTGCAGAAAATGGAATTACTCAAAACTCTCATGAATAGAATATCGTTTTTTTTTTTTCAAGATTGCATAAACATGAATTCGCATAAAGCAAAAAAGCGTATTCTTAAAATGCATTTTTAATGTACCCTACTTGTTACATGTGCAGTTTATAAGATTTTATTTGCACATAGGCAATATTGTGCTTAGTCGGCCTTTCGCTTCAGAGGTTGCGTGCATTGTGCCTGAAAACAAGGGTGGTAGTTCATTGCTGCATTTTTTCATTCTAAAGAAAGTGGAGTGAACGAGAATAACACAAATAAAATAGCACAAAAATGACACAAATAAACGTTGCTTTACAAAGATCAGCAATTCTTCGTGTTAAACAAACATTGTACGCACAGTCGTAGTTATTTACCTCTTATGATCAGTGATTGAGGTCGTAGGTATACTCAAGTGGATTATATAAGAAATCCAAAAGTATTTTATTTTTTTTCTGTGTTTATGTTTTATTTTTGGAGAGAAAACGTTCTCTTATTCGGTAAGAATGGTCTTTTGCAATTCTCTCGGAAATCATCTTGTTTCGTATTTTTCTTATGGCTTCAACTTGGACGTTGCCAAGAAAGTTTGTTGTTTCATCCGTTTTTTCTTTTTCTTCTTCCTCCTTCTTCTTTCTTTACTCTTTTCTTTCCCCATTGGTGTTTATGTGAAATTTTTCGATGCCCAACGAGCACGCACGACGAGGTATTGCCGATCTCCTCATTGGCTAGTCCGCAACATCGTGCTTAATGAAATGCCCCATGTGCATGAAAAACTTGCAGCCAAAAAGTTTTATTTATCTTCTTTCTTCTCCCGGTTACTTAGTCTTTATCTGTGTTTTTTTCCCGTACTCCCCCTTTACTATTCTGGTCGTTGTGTGAAGCAAAACTAGCAAAAGGAGCTGAGAGAGAGAGAGAGAGAGAGTATATGTTTGTGTAGGAGAATTGAAAACTCCTACAGCATGATGAGTAGTATATGTTGGTGGAAAAAAAGGAGGGGGGTGTTGCCTCTCGTTTGGCATCATCAACAGAGAAAAGTATCGCGAAGGCGATCATAAAACCCAATTCAACAACCATGTGAGAAGATGGAAAAGCAGAAGAAGAAGAAAAAGAGTAAAAAAATATTTGGAAGGGAAGAAATAAGGGGTGTGGTGGCTAAAATAAAATACAACATAATGCTATATAAATAATACAAGGATAGATTTTTTTTTGGTGGAAAGCTTTTTTTTTTGTTATTATTATTGATCATGGAAAGTTGGCAATCTATCGTATTTTGTTACCTTGTCGTTGATGGCAACATTTCGAACTGGATGCAAATTTCGCGAGTGGAAAAAATGTTTTCGAGTATCGAAATCGAGTTTATCAAGTAATGCAAAATTGAATTATTTTTTTTAATAATACAGTAGAATTTGGTTATTATGATCACTTTGGGAACAAGTGCTTTTTGATAACAATAACGGGATTATAAAATTAAATAAAAATACAAACAGTGTTTTGTGATCGACTGATTATAATAACAATATCTGATTGATAACATTATTCGTGTTTATAATAACCGATTTCACTGTACTTTTTTTAATGTAGAACCCTTTTCTTAAACTCATTTTAAAGACCTCTTGACACAATTTTTTAGTGTGGTAAGTAAAGCAATTTATAGACAACTGTGATGTCATTGGTTGAGAAAAAAGCTGACGTGACAGTTGTTCACAAATTGCTTTTCTTGTCACACCAAAATTGCGTGTGGCAGAAATTCTCAATGACATAATTTATACAAGTGACAGCTAAAATTGTCAAAGCTTCAATACTCCTGAATTTTCAAGCTTTGTTCTAGTCGAAGATCGAAGGATATTTCAGATGTCGTTAGATCTCAATACCAATCACTGGTTCGATGTTGAGATTTAACTACGTTTGAAAATAAAAAAGCTCTGACCAGACCCGAGTTGGAAAATACTTGGTTCAACTAAAATATGTTCAGGACTTGAAATCCAATACGATAAATGTTTTCACTGATATCCGAATGGAGAGAAGTGTCATGTTTTTTTAACCGTAGGATAGCGTATTACCTGTTCTCTACACATCTAATTCACATCACTAGTGTTAAGTGCGTGGGCGGGTGTCCTAGTTTTTTCTTCTATGTTTTTTTTTCTCCCTTTACTTTTTTGTTGTCTATTTTGTGTGTGCTCGTTTTGCTTTCTTAAGCAGGACATGGAGGACGAGCTTTGCTTTTATTAGTGCATAAATCCGTACTACAGTCGAGTCCAAGCCCAGCGATATATTTATTCATATTGCACCGCAGTGGCGCCGCGCATGCGCCGTTGAAAGAATCTCCCTTTTTTTATTATCATTTTTTGTGTGGAGATACTGCTGGCACGCGAGTGTCTTTTTGTCGATGTGATGCTAAAAGGGAAGGGTGTATGGAAAAAAATGGGGGAAAAAATTGATATCGAAAAAAGTTGGATTTTTTTTTCTTCATATGGGGGGGGGGCGAACATGTATAGAAGGGACCTATTACAAGTGCATATACTTTGGACATGGAAAACAGCTGTAATCAAATCGTTGCATAGGGTTTGGCGTTTTGCATGAAGGGGTTGCGATCCCCTATTTTTTTCTGAATAATTTATGGTCATCTTAAAAAATCAGTTACTATTTTTCTGTATTTGTACAAAGGTTATTTTTTTTTATGCTGAATTCTATACATGGCTACAATTGAAACCATCGTTCTCCAGTTATGTTTATTTTAAAATTAGCAATGCTACGAGGTCAACCGAATAGGATAGCATTACCTTTTTATTTCCGGTTTTATCACAGGATAACATGATTTGCATACCAACAACCTTATCTTCATTTTGGTGGTTTTACAACAACAACATCAACAACAACACTTTTTCGTGTACTGTATAAGTTTTGCTAGTAAATTGCCATTACCGTGTTTGTTTTTTCCTCTCGTCTCAGTATGTATTCTAAATTCACAGGATTTAGCTAAAGGCTATATTAAGTTTTATGGCCAAAAACATTTCCAGCGTTTAATATGATACAGCCGGAAGCGAATGGATGGAATGAACTCCTTGAAACTATCACTGCATTCCTAAAGTCCACGTACTGTATGTTCTACAGCCTTGCTGCATAGATTTAATTTTGAAAAAAAAATAACTTAGATGTTGGTATTTAACACTGTAAATGACTCCTGAAGTCTTACAACTCATATAACGTGTCACTTGACATTTACAATAATTTGATTTTTCTTAAGCCGGCATTTACAGGGAAGTAGATATATATATATATATATATATTTATTTTTTATTGTTATTTGGGTAAAGAGGATGTGTGTGGTTTTGTTTGTTTTGTTTTGTTATTTTTTTTTTTGCTTTTGTTTATTGCTTTCTTTCTTGATCTTAATCGTCACTGTCGACATTTTGCACGAGTCGGAAACATCTTCTTCAACGAGCAGACGTAACTGGGTCGTAGCAATTAGGCATCAGCAGCTGTCCCACGCAATGACAACATGGGACATCATTGTCTTCCATCTTATAACTCTTGAGTTTTTGTTTTAAATTAATATTTTTTTCTTCTTTTGCTACCAGTGCTTCCGTCGTATCATCCGCTTGTTACTTTTATCCTCTACTTTGCTTTGTGTATCTGCTTTACTTTGTGTGTAATTATTCGGTAGTGTAGGCTTACACTTGGCGTACGTTGTTATATGTCACAACTTTAACAGAAAATTCAATTACAGTGAAATCTGAATATTATCTTTGGCTTTTTTGATAACAATAACCAGCTGGTAACATTAAACAATAGATAAAAAACAGTGTTTTGGGACCGACCGTATATGATTATGATAACAATAGCCGATTGTTAACATTATCCATAATTGTAATAACTTATTTATTGATAAATTGATTTATGTTGACTTATAAATTATTTGTATAACCTAACCTGCGCTTTTTTATCAAAAAGCGCAGTCCCAAAGTGATCCGAATTTCACCGTATTTATAAGTTTTACAATTAATGTATAAAAATATTTATACAGAAATTCTCATCAGGTCTTATTCTCACATTCTTGATGCTTTGGCAACAAGCATCGGTGTTATTATGGTGGGGGTACTTGTCTACTTGGCCAATAAAAAATACGAGAAAAAAATCTTATTATCGCAGATGGATTCTGCTAAAAGAAGCATTGCTTAGTTAGTTGAGGGGGTAAAGAGGGGGTGTAATAAAAACGTGGCAAGTTGGAGCTGTTCGAGGATAATTGAAACAAGTGGAACCCAAGCTGCGTTTGTTTTCTACACTGCCCTATTACTACTACTAGTAGTATTCTTGTTGCCTCTCTGCTTAGCTTTTACCACTCTTCTAAAGGAACGGATACTTGCGCCAGGCAGGGGCCTTGAAATGCTGTAATTAAAACATAAATAATTGAGCAGAATGCGAGTTTGTTGCTGTTAATTCGAGAATGAAAATTTAATGGAGGAAAGGATGAAAAAATAAGGGAAGTAAAACTGAGATGGTAGTAGGGGAGAAAAACACAGTGAAAGTAATAATATACTCATGTGTTGGTCTATGCTGGAGGAGAAAAAAAGGGGTATGTGGGTAGTGAAGGTTAGGTGAATACTACTTGGCAGAAGAAAATGGAAGCAAAAGCTTTTTTTCGTCATATTTTTCCAGGTCACTTTGCCTGTTTTTTTCATTTATTTAATTGGTATCTTTTAGAATATGCTACAGTTCCTGTTTAACGTTAGATGCATTTGAATTGCTCGTGAGTGGCTTTACTAAGCAATGTTTATTACAACTCATGCGAACAAACTCATTTCAGACTTGTTCAAATTTTTAGCGTGATGTATATTTTTGTGTACGTTTGAAAGTTTGTTCTTGTAGATTTGTTTGCATGAATTTTAATTTCCCAACAACGCATTGCTACAGCTTTATCAGGCTTTCCAGCACAACACAGCGTAAGACCACTTTTGATGTTGTATCGTGTTAATTGGCTTACCAGCCAATTATCACTACACGATTATTGGCTTACGAGAATTTTATTTTTGCTTAAGTTCTACTGTAGATAGATCTTAAATTTTATATTATTAGCTTCACAGCGTTATAATTATTATAGCGTTGGAGAGCTAATCATTAGCTACATAACTTTTTTTTTTGCACGAGCAATAAGTACGCTTAAAATATTGTAGTTGTTGTTTTATTTTATTTTTACACGCTTTATAGCTTCACTTGTGATTGAGTTTGTGAGTGAGCGAGCTGGGAATTGAACCCATCTGCACTCTTTTATGAGAATATACTGTATACGTATAGTCCAATATAGCAAAAACACATAAAACTAGAACCGCCTAAGGTGAATGTAAAAAAATATCGCATATCGAAAATTGCAATTAAATGTATGAGAATCATGCAATGTATTCAAAAATGTATTTTTGCATTATGTATGTACATACAATTTATCTGTATATGACACAGTATAGAAAGAGTAGCTTGTGTTCATAAAGCATTTTTAATGTACTTGTTTGCATACTTAATGTAGTCTGTCTTATTACAACTATATCCCTTAGGAACGATAAAATACGGTAAAATTATAAACGGTAAAATACAAAGTATTTAATATACTGAGATCATGTGTGTGGTTTTAATATCATGTTGCTGTTTTTTGTTAGACGGTGTCATTTTTTCACTTAAATTTTAAAGTAAATCTTTTTTTCTACTTTATTCGGTTTCTTTTCTTAAATTACGACAGACAGTTCAACACACAGAAAGTTAGTGCAACCAATAACGCATAGCCTAGGTAGGTTTATCGTTTTTTCCTTACTGACAACCTTGGCCCGCGAATGTTTTCTCGGAACACGAAGTTGAATTTCCATCAGTATACCGGATTTTTCTAGCACCCAGATTCTCTGTTACATGGCACATATCGTTGTTTCAAAATGTTATAATAGTATACGGGGGTGTGTTGCACAAAGCTTCTCCAGATGGTAGTTAAAGTGCCTTTACAACTCGTGGGGTATATATAGGCTTGGTTGTAGGCACAACGTTGAAGGGGCTGTTTTTAGAGGCCTCGGGGTCGTTGCCTATTAAAAGTCGCTTGTTAGGCCGTTAATGACAGTTGTGCGCAAGCTTTGTCTTGTTCCGTTTGTAACGGCACTCGTAATTGGTGAAGAAAATTCCCGTGGCATACATAAAAGGGAAAATTGCCATCAAGCCAAAAGCGCTAAGTCGTCGTCGTCGTCTTATATGCATACAAACACGCATTCAGGTACTTAAACTGCTGATACTATTTGATGCAACCCTAGCTGTTTGTTAGATGTTGGGCTGTTATATTTTTTTCTTTTTTTTTTGTTTTTCGACGATTGTTTCCGTCTTATATGCATTTAATTCGAGTTGTTTTTTTTCTCACAATTATTATGATTTGTAGGAATTAGTTGAAAGTCACGTAGTGTTGTTAAAATCTCTAGCACTAAATAATAAAAATCAAATCTAAACAGTAAGTTAAATATTTAAAATTCTGCACCAGCTCCGGTTATTCGCTGTGTAACAGTGTAACTTTCCATATGGTTTCGCTTGCCACTTTGTCTCGTTTTTAACTTTTAAATGGAACGTCATTTGGCAGTACTAGTAGTACGTAGTAATGGTGTCTTCTTAAAAAAAAAAAACCAAACTGAAACGCACAAGCTAGTGGAGCTTTCGTCGTCGTTCAATGGTGCTGAATTCCTTGTAATTCCCTGGCTTATACTTGCAACAAATTGGATTGGAAGTTGGGATTACCGGCGTGTTTGAAGAAATGATGTTCTGCATAATTTAGCCCGATATTTACTCGAAACGAAGCGTTTAAGGACAAATTAATCGAAGCGTTGGGTTGCTGCTTCTGCTGCTTGCGTTTTCTATGGGGGGAAGATAGTGAAAGAACTGGAGTCGTCTAAAAAGGAGGGGGGTAGGAATAAGGGGGTACTTTTGCAATTTAGCGAACAATGGGAACCTCTTTAATGTCAGCCGGCGAGACGAAAAGAGACGAGCAAAGGACACCCGATGAGAGTTGAGTTTTTTTTTCCCTTTAGTTTGTTTTTTTTCTTTCTTTTTTAAGTTGAAATTACCGAATTTCGAAAGAATCCTAGATGAGCAAATTGATTGCCAAATTTGTGTTTTATTCTACACTTTAATCGATTTTTGTGTGTATTTTTTTCTTTCTTCACAACTGGCTTAAGATTGTTATTCTTTGTATCGAGAGTGCAATGAGAAAAACATGTTCAACGAAAACGTGCCTATGGAAATAGTATTGGGGGGAAACTACTGTATACAAACTTAGCAAAAGTTGAAGATACGAAGCGTGTTTGAGAAACATCGTCGAAAAAAAGGGTACGAAACACGTGACTTGAAAACAAAACGTTCTACACGTATCGTTTTGTCGTCAATCTGGCATGAAGAGATCAGTTTGCCAGATAAGACCAAAGCAAAAACTGCGTCCTTATACTTATTCTTATACTTATTCAGTTCATGCAATTCGTCAAACTTGCTGTTCACAAGTATCGTTTTGCCTGTTCAACTTGGCATGATCCTGCAGAACTGACGACAAAAGGTTACGTGTAGACCAGGCTTAAGAGACACGCGACCGAAGAAACCGTGTTGAAAAAACGTAATCTGGAAAAGAACGTATTCAAGAATCACATGGTTCGAATAAGACGTGGTACAAAATCACGTGATAGAGAATCAAGACCTACAAATCTTGTGGTTTTTTTCGTCTCATTTGATTGGATGCAGGGTTATTATGATTGAAGATCTTGTTTTCAACTTGAGTATCACTGTATAGAGTTGACTAAAGTAGACGACAAGAAGGCCGAAATTTCATTAATTGACGTATCCACTTGAAACTGTTTTCGACGGTAATATCACAATATGTTTATCGTTTGCAGCCCAGTGTCTGCTTTAAGGTTTTAATATAGAAAGTCATTACAACTACCGTTGGGTTGAACATTTAATTAGCGTTGTCAAGTTAACTGAAATCGCATCATCCACTTGAATCGTCCATACAGCTAACTGATACTTCACTGCACGTAGAGTAACACCTTGTCAAACAAAATTAAAAGCTTCCACATAAAACTCTTTTTTTTCTTCTTCATGTTTCGCATCGAATGTTTTGCTTTCATCTTTGTTAGTTCTTCTTTCGTTGAAGAGTTATTTAGTCGAAGACTTCTCTCGTTTCGTTTCCAATGACAATGAATGTATAAATTTGTAAGCATATGAATTTATAATAAGTCATCTGCCTAATGGACTTCTTTCTCTTATCCTCTTATTTAGGTCTCTTTACTTGAAATTTCTGTTCGTGGAAAAAAAAAATTAGATGAGACAAAACAGAAGGGCTCCCCCCTCCACATCATTTTTTAGGGATATCTTTTGATAAGGTTTCGAAGTTGAGTAAAAAACGAAGGATTTTTGGTGCCGAAATGTTTTTGAATTAATGTTATCTCGGAAAAGCGTGCTTTAATGTTTTTCAAACCTCTTTTTTTCTTCTTCGTGTTTTAGCGTAGTTTAATTTAAACGTGATCGATAACTATTAAAACTGTTTATATAGTTGAAATGTTTGTACAGCTTCAAAGGTTGGGTGTTGATATAGTTCATGTACGGGATCATCCAAATCTAGCGCGTAACATCAAACGTGTAATAAAAATTCATCAAGCAATTTATTAAAACGCAAAAAAAATAAAATTCTGCATTTTGATGAATTTTTTTAAAAAAACAAAATTAATTAGTTGAGGAATGTATTGTGGATCATCGAAGACCTGGTGAGCAGAGATAATAAAAACGAATTAGAATTGTTTATTTTAAGGTGTAATTTTCATCGATTTCGAACTATTTTTAATAAAACAACTATAAATATGAAAAATTTCAGTCCAGCCGTATGAAATCATATGTTCAAACATTGCTACAAAAAATATTCAGACAATTTAGAGTGCAAGTCTGCCTGAAAAGTTTAACATAGGTTAAGCGTTAACAGACATCTATTGGATTTAAAGTGTCTAAACCATGAGAAGCTATTCTTCTTAATGTGAACGTTGGCCCAAGAATGTCTTGATGTAGAGTTCTTGTTTTCGTTATGATCAGTGATGAACATTTTCTTATACTGTATAGAATTAAAATCACAAACTCATTCTTTATTTTATAAATCAAGAAATCAATCGTTCTT
Organism: Cryptops parisi; assembly: GCA_034695005.1. Lineage (NCBI taxonomy): Eukaryota > Metazoa > Arthropoda > Chilopoda > Scolopendromorpha > Cryptopidae > Cryptops > Cryptops parisi. Next base: position 18,255 of record JAQIWH010001980.1, read on the forward strand.
TAAAAGAAATAGGGGTTGGTAATAGGGAGTATAGGAGAGAAAAAAATGGGGGAAAAGGAGAATTTACCCGAAATTTACAACATCAATTTAAAGTCGTAAGCTCCAAAGGGAATTATCGAATTATTCCCTCCTTGACTTTTTCACTCTTTTCTCCCCTCTTTCTCTCTGCCATTCTATCCATCTGGCATGAGTTTCCCTAGGGGTTTTCCTTCTTCAATGTCCACTATAAAAGGTCTTTGAGCCAGTTGAAAGAAGTTTGGATAGCGAGACGATTTCGTCCCGGAGATCATCGATCTTCCATCCCCACCCTTTATCACAAACCCCCATCTCCTTTTCACCCTTTTCTTTCCAATCTTTTGGCACTAAGTCCAGACGCTCGTTCGATAGCCAAAAAAATGGCACTTCTCCGTTCCCACTTTTTTCTTCTTCATTCTAAGCGGTCATCTGCGTGTCGTCTCTTTCTGGACCCTTTGTACCCTTCTTCTCCCCTTATTCTGTCGTGTTTTAAACTGTCCCTTGCTTTTTTCGAAGAGGGACAATTGGTTTATGCCCCACCGACCTGACATTTGACGGGTAGAAACACTGCCAAAGTGATCACACAGTCTGTTCGGACATCCATTGGCCGTGACCAGTTTGAGCTTGTACTACTACTACGACACTTCTTTACCTCTTCTTCTTCTTCTTCTTTCCTTCTCTCTCCCCCTTTTTATCCACTCTCTCTACATTCAATTCTTTATCCCCCTTCTGTATTTTCTACTACCCCTTACTCGTAAAAATTGCGTTGCTCTTTTCAGATTGAACACTTATGTCCGATGGTGTTTTTTTCTCTCGAAATGTCTTCTTCCGGACCACACTCTTTTGGCATTTGCTTTCCTTTTTTATTTTATTTTTTTGGACAAAAAATGGGGGGTCATTCACTAAACTTTAGGGGTACTTCTAACATCGTTTTTTTTATATCAATTTTCCTTTTCGAACTTCAATCTGGTGATTTCGATGGATATTCAGCTTGAACGATTGAACTGAGTGGGTCTTTCTTCGTTCTGTTTGGCTTACCAATTGGTTTATTGAATTCTAAGAATATCTTCTACCACTCAGCACTTTTTTGGCTCATTAACACTTGTTTACACAAACAAAGAACTAAAAAAAAGAAGAAGATTTTGAGTGTTGTTTTCAACCCCCCAAACAACCGTTGAAACGACGCTTCACAAATGTTTTTATAGGAACTTTGGCAAAGTCCACACTTGATACTTCAACTGGAAATCTTTGATTCACTTTTCAGTTTCGCATGTTAAACGTAATACCTGTAGGTATTTTGAACTGTGTTGATGAGGTAAACCGTTCTAAATGTATCGAATTTTAATATGTCTTTCAGATTTAAGTTCATTCAAGTAGCAGTTAATCTAAATAGCTGAAACAGTAGAGGTCCGCTTAGTCACAAATGTGACTAACACACCCCCAGTTTTCCCTTTCCTTCCCGCTATAATATTAATAAACAAATCGGCTTTTGTTAGATGGTGTTACGTGACGAATCTGAGCTATTCAGAAAAAGGCTACGTCTGCATGCAAACAAATAAAGAGGAAACGCACGCAGATTGAAGTCTTTTAGAGATAGACACGAGCCGTGTATCAAGTTTAGTTGTACGTGTAACCAACTATTGTTATTTACCGTAAAGTAATTACGTAATATAGTAATACGTACTTTATGTTACGTGATACAGCAACGGTTGTTTACTACGCTCGTCGTTTTTTGGGTTAAAACAAAACCAAAATTCAGTTTAATCGAGTTGTCCAAATAAAAACAAAAAAACACAAGAAACACAAAGTGAGTGTAATAAAATGGATGTGCAAGCATTGTCATCATTACCATCATCATCAGTTTATTGGGGGGTGAGAAAAACATGAACTGTGAAATGCTGGGAACGTTTTCAGCGATGAACAGATGTAAATTTACCGTTTGAAAAATAACTTTTTTCCGTTTTGTTTTTTGTTTTTTTTTTTTCGCTAAAATTTTTTTTGTATCATCCAAACTCTAGTTTCCATGCTGGTGTTTTCCATTAGCTTTTAATTACTTATATTTTTCTGATGTGTAGTTGCATTTTTTCCCTTGTTCTGCGAAATCATCCGTGTTCAGTTAACAACCTAACTACAGTATATATAAAAAAAGGAACTTTTTGTTTCATTTTGTGTAGTTTGTTTTTTTAAGTTTTTATATTTTTTATTCTGGCGTGGTGAAAGTTAATTGTTTTCTACGTTTCTTCATTCTGGTAGTTCTATGTATATGAAATAGAAGGTTACAAAGGGGGTTTAAGTTTTAATAAAAAAAAAAACATACTTTTTTAAGACGATTTCATGAAAAATTGATAGACTAAGAAAATGAGGTTTGAAATTTTATTTTTTACTAATTTTTTAGTAAAGTGAAAAGTTAAATGTTAATAATATACGTAGATGCAGTTGTACGTGTTTTGTTTTTTTTAAATTACATTATGTCTAACAAAAAAAATTACAATACAGCAGAACCCGCTTAAAACGTTTTTGTAACATTAAGATCTTCTTAGGCCGAATGAATAGGAATAGTGACCAACTTTAAGCTTTTCAGTTTATGCTTTAACTTTTATATAATAACTAGAAGTAGACCCGTGATGTAGCACGGAAACATGAAAGTGGAGTTCATGGTTAGTAATAGACTGTAGATCCATAACTACAAAATTAACATATTTGTACTTTTACGTTTACAAAAAAACAACAAACTCCATGTAGTAACAAGATGCTACAAAAACGTTTGTGACACATATACGCACAGATCTGGATAATTATTATTAATAGATCTATATATAATTCTATGCATAAATAGACCTATTTAAAAATTTTGATTTTTAATTTATTTTTTCTAAGATGTATCTTTTATATACTGGGTGCACTAGCATTATGAATAGAATCTAAGTTATACTGTACAAAAATAATAATAATAATAATAATAATAGAAAATTGTGATTTTTCTCGTTTCGTGCACTTTTCGAGGCTGTAGATGAGATCACATGACTGGGGGGAATTTTCATTGAAACGTTACTCAATTTTTTTCGTCTTTCATTTGCTCCCATCCTGTGATCAGAGGGGAGGAGAGTGATAATAATAATAAAGCAAAACGGTGCAGGAGAAGAAGAAGAAAAATTACATTATCATTTTCCTTCGTCGAGTATGGCTTTGCCTTTTTATTTTACCCGTCAGGGACCTTTTCCCATACTTTTTTTTTTCTTTCAAATACATTATATAAATGTAGAAAGACGGAGAACAAAAGAAAAAAATGAGGTACATGTTTAAAAAAAAAATGGCAACTATTTTTATTTTTTTTTTATTTTTATAGAGTTTTACTTTGGTAAGTCTCAAACTTTTATTACTAGATTCCGTTCTCTCTAAATGTATATATTTTTTACAAGGACCCAAAATTAGCGATTTTTAGTTTATGTACATCTCTTTAACGTCCACTTCCTGTCGTTCGAGGTATATGACGTAGTAAAGGAAACGTCGAAGGGCATGTCACATGGTATCTTTTTCTGAGTTTGCATTGTTCGAGCGCCATGTTTATTGTCTTTGAACTTCTTTTACCGGAGACGTGTCGCTAGGTTGTCATCTATTTCGGATATGTTTTATTTTGTATTTTTTTCCTTGTTTTGTTTCTTCCTCTTTTTTTTTTTGTACAACTTTCGGTTTAGTTTAATTTCCTGCACAGACTGAAATGTGTCGTTTTGCGTTTTGCTTTGAGCCCGGAAGCAAGTTGCCCTTGTCTGGTACGAATTTTTTTCTCTTTTTTTTTTCTTTCTATTCTTATCTCAACATTTTCATCTGCACGAGGAGACATGAACACAGACACAAAAAAATTGTTCTTTCATGACTAGATATCGAAAAAGACGAAGAAAAAAAAAAGACTTAAGCTTAACGAGTGTTATTTCGAATTATGTGCATTGCGCAAAGTTACCAACTCGGTTTTTGTGGTTCTTAATGTTTGGTCGATGTTAAGAAAAAAAAAATACGGTATAGTTTTTATCGGTAAAGTATATATGAAAAAATTGGATATATCCTGTTAAAGCCAAGTTTTATGCGACATCATTATTATTATACCGAAGTGGTAAGACAAGATTGTCGTCGAGATGATAGATAAGAAAGCAGTTTCCTTAACACCAACGGAAATGAGTTTCAGTTGGAAATATAAAGTATATTTTTTTGAGGTTAGCAACGGTTATGAGAAAATAAAAATTATTAACCATATTTTGCCAATTACCCCAATTTTTTCTCTTGCCATGTATTTCATTGTTATAAAATACTAACCTGCTCCTCCTCCTTACCAGCTACGATAGCGTCACCGCATTATGTGTGAAAATGCCGAAACTTATACTGTACCGAATAATTGCAAAGCAATATGAGTTAAAAGAATAAACAACGGTAACGAATGTTGCGAAGCGACGTGAGTTAAATAACACAACGAACTGCACAATGAAACCAAATACAAACTTTCCTGCCAATTTTGACAGGCAGGAAAGCAGTACTATTATTTGATTAATAGCACAGTACTTTGATAGAAGCATTGTTACGAGTTTAACTGTAGTATTCTTGCATACAGAAACTCTGCCACTATATACTGTATATATTTATGTAATGTATTCTTATACTGCCATACATACATATATAAATTATATATGTTACCGTCAAAGCCAGAATTTTCATCTAAAACCCGCTTTTGTCTAGTCAAAACTAGACTCAATTGATCTGTTCTGTTAGCAATTAGATAGTTTGGCGGCTTTCGGCGGCATTAGCTGACATATCCTTTGTTGGTCAGGTTAATCGGGTTTTAACTAATGAGATCGGGGTTTCACTGAATTTGAGTTTGACGGTAACATGCACAGTACAGTGGAATCCGGTTATTATGATCACTTTTTTTGTGCGTTTTTTGATAACAATAGCCGGCTAATAACACAGTGATAGACCTAATTAAAAATTAAACAGTGTTTCGGGACCGACTGATAATGATAACATTAGCCGTGATTATAATGACCGAATTCCACTGTATATTAAATCACGTCTAACCGTTTTCGATTTGTGCGAGCACAAACAGACAGACAGACAAGAAAAAAGAAAATTCTAGGTTATTTAGATAATGGATCAAACTTTCACATTTTACATTATTTGATGGTATTTCATTGTTCAGTTTCACTATTCGAAGTTGTTGTTTTTTTTTGTTATATTTTATCGGTGTAGATCAACCGACCCCCAATGTTCGTTACGTGATATACAATAAATAAAATATTTAAAAAAAAAAAAAAAAAAACGTTTTCGTTTCGAGCAATTTTTTTTTCTTCATATTTTTTATATATTTATTTTTTTATTCTTTATTATTATTATTATTATTTTTTTCTTCTCTTTTTGTATCTATTTTTTTTTTCTCTTTCATCTTTTCCCATTTTTGGGTTACTTTTCTCTTTTCCGAGCAGTGAAATTTGTCATTGCAATGTATCGCTGAATATTTATTTCCTTCGTGTCTCGTTTCCCTCTCGTTCACTCTCTCTCTTTTATTCCATCCACACTATAACCCAACCACCCACACACACACACACACATACTTCCCTTCGAATAAGCTCCGAAGACAATAATTCATAAAATGCACTTAGCTCTACTCCCAGAAATTCGCTTCTTTTGTCCTTCCAACGTTTCTTTCTTCTTACTTATGCTGCTGCTTCGTTAAAGAAATTGCTTTTCTTTGCACTCTCAAATATCCACTATGGTTCACGGGTGTCCTCCAAACTTTAGAGGACAGTAGAGTTATACATTAATTCTTTTTTTATGCAATAAGTATTAGGATCTCATAAAAATTGTTCAAGATATCTATTTTTTTTTCACTGTCGTATTTTATATTGTCTTATTGTAAAGTAGACTATTGAATATTATTATGGTGATTATTTTTATTACGTCTTTATATTAGCTTCACTTGTGAGTTTGTGAGTGAGCTGGGAATTGAACGTGTACTGCTATCTCTACAGTCGTTTATGAGAATATACTGTATAATTCAATGTCTAAAAACCGCATGAAACGAGAACCGCGTAAGCCTTTAGCATAAATTAAAAACTTCAGTAAGTCCAATGTAAGAAAATCGCACATATCAATAAATAAATCGAAAATTGCAGAAAAAAAAATGGTATTACTTAAAACTTGCAGACATCAAATATCGAATGACTCAACGATCGCATAAATTTAATTTCTCATGAACCAAAATTCGCATTAATGAAAATTTGCAAAAATCGAAACGTGCAGAAATGAAAAGTGGAATTAATTAAAACACGCATAAATTGAATACCAAAGTTACTCAGTTACCAAAGTTACTCAAGTTACAGAGATTGCATAAGTTTTTATTTATATAAATCGAATTTTGCTTAAATCGAAACATGCAGAAATCAAAAATGGATTCTTTTTTTAGCATTATGTATGTACATACATACTGTACAGTATATCTGTATATGACAGTAGGCTATATGAAGAGTATGCTAAAAACGCATTTTTAATGTAGTTTTAACTCATCTTCTCATCTAATGTCACCAATCTACTTGTAATATTGATATTAATATATTAATATAGTAGTTAAATTAGTTTTAGTTAAGAATTATGCAGTCAACAATTTTAGATGCGATGATTAAATTTTGAGGCAATTTGAGGTTGAAGTCGTATGCCAAAATTTAATTCTGCAAATATGTTATTCCAAAAGTTAAGCCATGCTCTCGTTCCAAAGTAGTCACTTTTCGTATTCCTTAGAAAGGATTATTTGCACTTTTCCCTCTTCACCATCTTATCCATCACCTTCACAATTTTGTTTCTCACGCTATTTGATATTCGTTGCAACATCCATCCATCGTCCTTTTCTTCTTTCTTCTTTTCTTCTTCTTCTTTCTATCTTCCTCGACTAGTTTTCATTGCCATCGATGTCTTGCCGCCATGGCGGTCCATTATTTTAGTTTTAGCTCGAGCTTGTCATTGCACGCATTGCATTTTGCATGAGCTGTGTGCAGATTGAAAACTCCGACCCTAGCCAAAATATATATATATATAAAAAAAATGTAGGGTTAAAAAAAAAGTTTTGGTTGCTTTGCTTTGCCAAGCTCCCGATTCTCCGCCCTGTTTCCTGATTGGCTGAATGATAGGACCTGGCAAGACGTCTCCAAGATTGGTGTCGACGTTTCCTATCTGTTCCCTATCACGATTTTCTTTTCCCTTTCTTACTTGGCGAAGTTTTACCTATCAGGTTGTGTGTTGGTGGGTTTTTTCTCTTTTGGTTTTATTTTATTTTTTTTGCGCGTGTCCTTATGAAAGCTAAAGAAGCGAAAGTGTTGTTGAGGTTCAGTGCGAAGATGTGTAAAACTTAAATCGATATTTTTTTAGGGGGTTGTAAAAAAATGTGTGGAAAAGCTAACACGCGATGTGGAAATGAACTCGTACGCTTTTCGAACAAACAGTGATTGTAAACCATTGACCAGTCGTCATTGGCCTTAATTTTATTAAAATATGCAAATTTGATGTAACACCATAACTTTTACCTATATTGTTAAAGAAACATCGTAATTACAATAAAAGTAAATTGTAGCAATAATCGGTTTATCTGTATTGCCAGTATGCCGATTATTGCTACAATTTACTTTTATTGCTGCAATTGTTCGATTCCACTTTTGAATTCTTTTTCTTTGAATTTTTTGAATTTGCTGTCTACTCGCAACACGCGACATCTCGTGCTGATATGTTGTAACTAAGACTTTTGGGTTAAGTTACAATATAAATAAATCGAATGTTGCTTTTATGAGGTGTAAAATTATGTATAAAACTTATGCAAAGAGCAATCGTCAAATGTAAACTAAAATTATTTTTGTCACTCTCGATCGATACTAATGGATCAGTTGACGTCGCCATATTGTTATTAGAAGTAATGACTAATATGAACACTTATTTTAAAAATTTAATTACAACAAATTAATATATTAATTTTAACGGAGTTTTATTAGTAATTCACTCTGATTGCTAAATAAATCGATTTTATTTTTGGCGTTGAATATTTTAATTTTGTTACGTCGTCTGTTGATGTAGAGTACTTTCGACAATTTATTAAAATTTAAAAAAATCGATATTTTAGTAAGCATCGTAAAAATATGTAAAACCAGTAAGAACAACGTTTTTCAAAAACAAAGAAGCAAAAGTAGTAATCATCATCAATGACAATTACTGATCAAGATTTATTGCTATATTTTCATTACAACACTTAACGACTAATTGGATGTCACCTTAAAGATTACTAGTATACATTACAACGCATTATTAATACAAACTTTACAATGAAGTAAAGTGTCACTGAGTTTGAGGATTTTATTTTTGAAATTTGCTTGTGTTGAATTTTTAATTTAGATTTGCATGTGGCGACATCACGTGTTGATACATAGTAAACAATAACATTTCAATAGAACTGAATTATTTACATATCAGCGTCAAATAGGGTAACGTAGCTAACTAGAAATCCCTTTAAACTCTCTATTATTAACTCTGCTCATCATACAGTACTCTATATATCACTATAAACCGCCGTTCACATAGGATATTCTATATCTATATATTGATTGACATCGATGCATTTGTACTGTTCAGTGAATTCTGTTCGAAGTCATAGTTGATTAATGATTACACTTAATGGACGGTTAATTACGCCCAAACCATATACATAATAAGCTTGCTATGGAGCAATACGAATCATTATAACTAGATTATTTAAAATATATTTATCGGAAACGTATTTCGGTAGAAGTTACATTTTAGTACACTGATTTAAACGGATATGTGTTGTATTGTATTGTGTATGATGCTGGGAAGCCTAACAAAGTTGTAGCAATGTTCTGTATTAAAACCTGAAAAGCTGCAGGAACGCGCTGGGTTATGCTGGAAAACCTTACCAAGCTGTAGCAATACCTTGCGTTACGTTAAATTTGATTGGGCACCCACTGTTCCGGGAAAAGAGATGAGTGTCACACGTAGTGTCTTATAGTATTTAGTGTTAGTGCCTTCAAGTAGCCTACATAACCATAACAAGTGTGAACTATAAATTTCATCTTTGTTTATGCTTAATTTCGGGGGGGGGGGGGGG